>PITA01001981.1:83476-155361 GCA_004023965.1 Spilogale gracilis
GAATATAAATCAGTACAGCCACTACGGAAAACAGTACAGAAGTTCCTCAAAAAATTAAAACTAGAGGGAGGCGCCTGGGTGGCTCCGTTCAGTGGAGACTTCAGCTCCGGTCACAATCCTAGGGTCCTGGAATAGAGCCCCGCATGGGGTTCCCTGTTCAGCAGGAGTCTGCTGTTCCTTCTCCCTCTCTCTCTCTCCCCAACTCATTCTCTTTCTCTAATAAATAAAAATCTTTTTTAGGGCGCCTGGGCGGCTCAGTGGGTTAAATCTTCTGCCTTCGGTTCAGGTCGTGGTCCCAGGATCCTGGGATCGAGGCCCGCATTGGGCTCTCTGCTCAGCGGGGAGCCTGTTTCCTCTGCTCTCTCTGCCTGTCTCTCTGCCTACTTGTGATCTCTCTGTCAAATAAAATAAATAAATAAATAAATAAATAAATAAATAAAATGTTAAAGAAAATCCTTTTTAAAAAATTAAAAGTACAGGGGTGTCTGGCTAGCTCAGTTGGAAGAGGATGAGACTCTTGATGCCAGACTCATGAGTACAAGCCCTACGTTAGATGTAGAGATTACTTAAGTAAATAAGCTTAAAAAACATTAAAACGAGAAATACCATATAATCCAGCAATTCCACTTGTGGATATTTATCCAAAGAAAATAAAAAAACTAACTCAAAAAGATACATTCACCACTACATTCACTACAGCATTATTTGTAACAGTCAAGATATGGAAACAGCTAAGTGTCCACTGATAGATAAATGGAAAAAAAAATGTGGTGCGTAGCACAATGGAATATTACTCAGCTACAAAAAAAAGAATGAAATCTGGGGCATGTGGGTGGCTCAGTTGGCTAAGCATCTGCCTTCAGCTCAGGGTTCTGGGATTGAGCTCTCACAGGGCTTACAAAGAGCCTGCTTCTCCCTCTCCCTTAGTCCCTCCCCCAGCTTGTGTATGCACACACTCTCTCAAATGAATAAATAAAAATCTTAAGGGAAAAAATGAAATATTTCTACTTATGACAACACGGATTGTCCTAGAGGATAATATGTTCAATGAAATCATACAGAAAAAGACAAATACAGTATGATTTCACTTACACACAGAATCTAAAAAACGAGAAACAACCGAACAAACAAAGCAGATTCATAAACACAGAGAACTGGTAGTTGAAGGTGGGGGGGCTCAGGGGAATGAGCAAAAAGGTAATGGGGATTAAGAAATACAAACTTCCTGGGGTAGCCTGGCTGGCTCAGTTGGTTAAGCAACTGCCTTCGGCTCAGGTCATGATCCCGGAGTCACAGGATCAAACCCCACATCGGGCACCCTGCTCGGTGGGAGGCCTGTTTCTCCCTCTCTCACTCCCACTCCCCTTGCTTGTGTTCCCTCTCTAGCTATGTTACTCTCTGTCAAATAAAGAAAATCTATTTTTTTTTTTAAGATTTTATTTATTTGACAGACAGAAACACAGCCAGAGAGGGAACACAAACAGGGGGAGTGAGAGAGGGAGAAGCAGGCTTCCCACGAAGCAGGGAGCCCAATGTGGGGCTCGATCTCGGGTCTCCAGGATCATGACCTGAGCCGAAGGCAGTCGCTTAACCAACTGAGCCACCCAGGTGCCCCATAAATAAAATCTTAAAAAAAAAAAAAAGAAAGAAAGAAAACTTCTAGCTGTAAGTCAGTCATGGGGATGTAAAGGCCAGTGTGGAGAATACAATCAGTAATAGTGTATTAAGGTGATACAACAAATGGTAACTAGACTTATGGTAGTCATTTCATAATTTATCTGTGTACATGATGTATGTGAGTACAACTCACCACACTGTACACCTAAAACTAAAATATGTCAACTATACTTCAAGTTAAAAAAAAAAATTAAAATTTAGGGAGCCTGAGTGGTTCAGTGGGTTAAAGCCTCTGCCTTCGGCTCAGAACATAATCTCAGGGTGCTGGGATTGAGGCCTGCATCGGGCTCTCTGCTTGGCAGGGGAGCCTGCTTCCTCCTCTCTCTCTGCCTGCCTCTCTGCCTACTTGTGTTCTCTCTCTCTCTGTCAAATAAATTTAAAAAATTAAAATTTAAAAAACAAAAAATACAGAGTGCCTGGCTGGCTCAGTCGGTATAGCCTGCAACTCTTGACTCTAGATCTCAGGGTCATCAATTTGAGCCCCACCCTGGGCCTAGAGCTTACATTAAGAAAAAAAAATTAAGCCTACAGAAAAGTATCATGAGACATTTGTGATTCAGACCCTGGGTTTTAATCAACTACTAAAAAGGTAAAACCACCTTAAAAATAACTGAATAAGTAAAAATAAAATAAGAAATATAAAGCACTACCACAAGTGAAGTAACTTACATAATGTTTACATCTATAGAGACTTATATACCTTTAAAAATCCTTAGGTATCCAAAAGAAATGAAAGCATATCTCCAGACAAAACTTGTATATGAATGTTCATAGCAGTACTGTTCATTGTCAAAAAGAGGAAACAACCCGAAGGTCCATCAATCAATAAATGGATAAATAAAATGTGGTATATATCTATAATGGGTTATTACTCAGCAATAAAAAGAAGTACTGATACATGCTATAACATGGAAGGACCTTTAAAACATGATGCTAAATGAAAGAAGCCAGTCGCAAAGGACTACATATTGTATGACTCCTTTAAATGAAATATCCAGAATAGACAAATCTGCACAGAGTAGACTAGTGGTTGCTGAGGACTAGAAAGTGAATGCTACTCAGGTGCCTGGTTGGCTCAGTTCGTTAAGCGTAGGACTCTTGATTTCAGCTCAGGTCATGATCTCTGGATGGTGACATCCAGCCCCACTTCGGGCTCCACGCTGGGCACAGAGTCAGCTTGGGAAACTCTCCCTTCACTCCTCTCCTCACTCATGCGCTCTCTCCCACGTGTGGGCACACACGCTCTTTCTCTCTCTCAAAAAATAAATGAAATCTTTAAAATAAAATGTGAATGCTACTGGGTTTTTTTCACAGGATGATGAAAATATTCCAAAACTTACTGTGATGATGGCTGGACAACTCAGTGAATATACTAAAAACCACTGAACTGTACACTTTAAATGGATGAATTATCTATCAATAAAGCAATTATTTAAAAAAATCTTTAGGGAGGTGCCTGGGTGGCTCAGTTGGTTAAGCGACTGCCTTTGGCTCAGGTCATGATCCTAGAGACTTGGGATGGAGCCCCACATCGGGCTCCCTGCTCAGCGGGAAGCCTGCTCCTCCCTCTCTCACTCCCTCTGCTTGTGTTCCCTCTCACTGTGTTTCTGTCAAATAAATAAATAAAATCTTAAAAAAAAAAATAAATCTTCAGGGCCCTCGATTTCCACAAACCTAAGAAATTTCCTGCTGAGGTTCATAAAAACACCATGAACAGTACTTTAACCATTAAAAAAGCACTTACTAAAGGGAAGAGACAAATCTACTTTCTTCTTTTTTTTAAGATTTTATTTATTTATTTGACAGAGAGAAACATAGCTAGAAAGGGAACACAAGCAGGAGGAGTGATAGGGAGCAGCAGGCTTCCCGCCAAGCAGGGAGCCCAATGGAGGGCTTGATCCCAGGACCCTGTAATCATGACCTGAGCCCAAAGGCAGATGCCTAATGACTGAGCCACCCAGGTGCCCCTCTGCAAAATCTTCTGAAACCATTAAAAAGTCACCTTAAAATCAACAGTTCTCCAACAATATTACATAAAAAAAAGCACAGAGTATTCCTCTGAAAAAGGTCCAATAACTAACTCTTCAACTGCATTCTTTTTTTTTTTTTTTTTTTTTAAAGATTTTATTTATTTGACAGAGAGAAACACAGCAAGAGAGGGAACACAAGCAAGGGGAGTGAGAGAGGGAGAAGCAGGCTTCCCGCCGAGCAGGGAGCCCGACGTGGGACTCGATCCCGGGTCTCCAGGACCATGACCCGAGCCGAAGGCAGCCGCCCAACCAACTGAGCCACCCAGGTGCCCCATCAACTGCACATTCTTATCATCAATGCCAGGCCCAAGTTCTTTAGTCAAATTTCCAAATATTAAACTCCTGCCAACCCCTACAGTGGTAGGCAGGGTGCAAACTGCCAGAGCAGTCCAATGAGCAGAAGCCACTCTATCATTACATCTCCTTACTATATGCATAAAATGAAGAAACTGAATGTGAAAAATAGAGCAAAGAGGGCCAGAAATCCCTCAACCAAAAATAAAATAAAATAACTATTATTTAGCGTATCATCAACACTAACTACTCTCCTAGCACTGTGTTTATTGTCAGTCCTATGTTTCTTCTATGAACGTTAAGCTACTTCCCAAGGGTGGATAGATTCTAAGCAAATGTTAGAACTATTTTTTTTTAAGTACTTTTTTTCCACAATATGAGGAAACATAATTCTGTAATCAGGCTCAGTCTGTAGAAAGTACTTGGCAAATGCTGTTGCTGGAGAGAAAACAGACACATGCACAAAAGATGTGTGACTCTTCTGCAAGTACAGAGAACTGTGCTGAAAAGGAGTATCATCATATTACTTTACTTATAAAGCACTGCAAACACATCCATAAATGAAATCTGAAACACAGCTCTTCCTAAATAACTTTTTCTCTAAGAATCTCATAATAAAAAATTTAAAAAAAAAAAAGAATCTCGTAATTCATCACATTTTCCTCTTCTTTGGCCACAGGGACTCTGAGAACAAATTCTATAACCCACTCCTCCACACCAAACACCTTCTGAAACAAAGTAAAGATGTATCATAAACCTCTGCAAGTTGCCATCTGGGGACACATACAATCAAGTACCACACATGGTATTAGAGAAGAACATCTGACTGAATGCCTTTTTTTTTTTTTTACACTGAAACCTAATTCTTAAAAATGGAAAACAGTTCTAAAAGTTATAGCCAAAGAAGGCCTGCTGATGATCCTTTCGACCGGGTACGTAACATTAAGTCTCTGTGAATTCCAAATGTAATGAAAAAGGCTCCAGGAGTACTAGTGTAAAGCAAAATAGGACAACATGGACTATTCAGCTTTAAAGTACGATGTTAACTAATAAGCACCTCTACCCAGGAAGGTAAGAGGCTCATAACTTGGCACAACCATTCAGCAGGGACAATAGAAAATAACCTCCAGGGAATGACAAGATTTTCAGTATGGGGAATACTTCGATACTTGGGCTCCCTCCCACTTTAACACAGTATTTAATAATTACAAATGTAAGGATTAACTCACAGCCATTGGAAAGTAAGAACAGCCATACCAAGGGTGGGTGTCAAGATACTACTAAAAGATGACACCACCAAGTGAAAGAAAATGGAGAGTACAAAGAGTCAAAAAGAAGGCTCACCCACTGACTTTTGCCTGACTATCTAGAATTATCTCCCACTGACTATCAACTCTATGGTGGATACTGATCTATCCTAGAACCAACAGACAACCAGCAAAAGTGAAAAAGATCTGTGAGGTTGTCCTCTAAATTTCCTTTCACCAAAGCAGAGCTATCTATCTCTGTCCCTTAAAAACTAGTACAGAGGCCACACAGTTCAATTGGTCGACCCTTAAAATTTTTCCCTATTTCATCATCCACTTTATCTCACAGCAGTTTACAAAGAAAACAGATTTCACAATAAGAGAATAAAACAATCACAACAAATCAAAGACCTGACCTTGGGTTTTGCCTGATGAAACCTCAACACTATTCAAAATAAAAGTTCTCATGTTATAAAAATTACTGTTAAAATTACACAAATTTTTTGTAGACAAGATTTGTAAATAATACGTCTTGTTTACTACAGTTAAGTTTTACAGGCCAAAATACAAAACTCATGAGACTTCTTTCCGTCACTCCCCTCCAAAGACTTCAATTCACTCAAAAATGAGGCTCTGAAGTTTCTAACTATGCCAAATACAATAACTTTAAGTATTAAAAAAGAAGTGACACTTTGGGCACCTGAGTGGTTCAGTCAGTTAAGCATCTACCTTTGGCTCAGGTCATGATCTTGGGGTTCTGGGATTGAGCTCCACATCCGGCTCCCTGCTCAGCAGGGAATATTCCTCTCCCTCTCCATCTGCCTCTCCCCCCTTTCTCTCTCACTCTCAATCTCTCTCAAATAAATAAATCTTTTTTTTTTTTTCAAATAAATAAATCTTAAAAATATATATTTTTAAACTAAAAATAAACAAAAGTAATTTAAACAGTTTAATTTTAAACTTAAATTATTTTATCTTAAATGAATTTTAAAATTTTAAATTAATTTTAAATTTTAAATAAAGCTTACAAGATTTTTAAAGTAGTGTGTATCACCTCAACACATGTTCTCAAGCTGTGAAAGAGCCTCATGCTTATTATCTGTTAAGGTCTATACTTCGAAAATGAAACTCATATACTTTAAAAAAGGCATATATATGTGTATACACACACACTCACACATATGTAGGCACAGCTTAAAAAGCTCACTACTGGGGGCGCCTGGGTGACTCAGCTGGGTTAAGCGACTGCCTTCGGCTCAGGTCATGATCCCGGAGACCTGGAATCGAGTCCCACATCGGGCTCCCTGCGCGGCAGGAAGCCTACTTCTCCCTCTCTCACTCCCCCTGCTTGTGTTCCTTCTCTGGCTGTGTTTCTCTCTGTCAAATAAATAAAATCTTTTAAAAAATAAATAAATAAATAAATAAATAAAATAAAAATTAAAAGCTCACTATTGAAGAGGGGAAAACTCAGACACTAAGAGAATTTCTACATAAGGCAGGAAAATCCTAACTTCAAAAGGTGAGGGCGCCCCAGTGGCTCAGTGGGTTAAAACCTCTGCCTTCAGCTCAGGTCATGATCTCAGGGTCCTGGGATTGAGGCCCATGTTGGGCTCTCTGCTCAGCAGAAAGCCTGCTTCCTCCTCTCTCTCTAGCTGCCTCTCTGCCTACTTGTGATCTCTCTCTGTCAAAGGAATAAATTTTTTTTTTAAAAAGGTGAAAAAGTTTAGTGTAAAAAACTGTTCATAAACAAGAGTAATAATGAGAGAATGGCTATGAAGTACTTGGAATAATAGTTTCCTTCCCTCCAACACTGCTGGCTGGCATCACAGCCTGTGATAGTTTTTACTTCACCAATTCACTGCTAAAAGCATTCTGCCAATTTGATCTTCAAGTTTGTTCCATTATGCCAAAAGGCTTTAAAAAAAAAAAAGCTCACCAAATAGGAATTAATAACCCAGCAGAATATGCTGGCAAAGAGATTGCTTTATACTGAGTCATTTATATTGATATAGGTAAGTTTCCCACAATTACTACATAGAATACAAATGAAAATAAAGAGGCGCCTGAATGGCTCAGTTGGTTAAGCTACTGCCTTCGGCTCAGGTCATGAACCCAGAGACCTGGGATGGAGCCCACATCAGGCTCTCTGCTCGGTGGGAAGCCCGCTTCTCCTTCTCTCACTCCCCCTGCTTGTGTTCCCTCTCTCGCTGTGTTTCTCTCTGCCAGATAAATATTTTTTTTAAAAGTGAAAATGAAAACACATCTGGAAAAAAATGGACTTTTACATTACTGCTTCTGTGGAAACTCTTGATATCCTAGAAAAGTCAACATTATTTGTATTCCTCTACTATCAAGTTTATCATCTCTAAAAGTCAAGCAAAATTACAGCAACTAATTCTCTGACCTCAGATTGTGCTACTCTGTTGCAGTTGCTCTGTTTGCTTTGGTTTAGTTTTTAAGACTGGAAGAGGGGGGCAGAAATACAGACAGAGCATGGGAACTGGAATCACAAAGACCTTATTTCAAAACCAGATTCTACCTGGTAACTAAGCTTCAGTTTCTAATCTCTTAAAAAGGACATTAACTCCCCCCATGGCATTCTTCTGAGACTTAAAAACAGGAAATATAGCCCAGTGCCTAAAATATAAATTGTTCCTATCCCATTCACTGGTTCCCATCTGACAGATCAAACACCTTCTTACTCCTCCAGTCAGTTACTGTGGCTGATGAGGGCAGTGATTCTCCACTTAAAGATAAGCCCCTCCACTCTTCAATTATGCTACACTCACCTCTGCCTTACCTTAGTTATTAACCTGTGTTTCCCCACAGGACAGCTAAGCTCTAAGATCTACCCCTTTACCTGAGTACAAATCTGAAGGACTTAAGGTCCTCCCTCATTTAATCAACACAAAAATGACAGACACCACCTGACAAAGGGGCATGAAAAACCCAAGTGTCTCTGCCCTGGATAGTTCAGACCAAAAGATGAGATCAATACCTAAACCAGTAAATTATAACACCATAATGACCACAGAAGAGGTACTCTGTGTGTGGCCAACATCTGCAACATAGCAACTACCCTGACTTTCTCTAATGCTCTTCATTATATGATGTGTCTGGCCCAACAGAATAGTTTTGTGATGAGTGCCAATTCCAGGTTGGTTCACTGGTTTAGGCCCCTGGGTATGGAACAGGTTTTACCATTTAACACTAACTCCAGTTTGCTAACTAACCCAGATAAAACTGCTCAACAAGTCAGATGCGGTTCCCTACAATAAGGCTCAGCACAAGACACAACCCAGACTAGGCCTTCAATAAACACTTGTTGACTAGCACAGCACAACCAGATTTTAGATCTTAGAACTCTGCCAAAAACTGACCCAGAGTTTCATTTTCCCACCCAGCACAGGACAGGCGAGCACCCTGATTCTCCTTTAAGCTTCACCCAACAGCCTATCATTAGGAAAGCCAACACAAGCTCTATAAAAGAGATTTTCCAAACCAATGTTTATGATTTCTACACAGTGTTTAGCCAAATAAGGCAAAGATTACCGGCTTTCCACATATGCCCCCACATAGACTATCCAAACACCTCCTACTTTGATCTCTCTCTACATCTCAAACTCAACATATACATTACCAAATTTAACTACCTTGTCCCCAAACTAGACACCCCTCTCTATTCCTTCATTTTCCCAGGGACCTAAGATTTCTAATTCAGTCACCAAACTCTCTATTTCTCAGTCCCTTAACTTCTTTCTCATTGCTCACACCAAGTCCTACCCACTCTAAGCTCTCACTGCCAACTCAATCCTCCCAAACACCCCTGGATAAAAGCCATACACACATACTCAATAACCCTGTGGTATACTGAATTAATAAATGTTAGCCTTGGCATTCAAGGCCCTTCACTTTGCACAATATCCCTTTTCTCCAATTTTATCTTAAAGCCAAGGGACTCATGTGTTAAATAGATTTCCTCTGAAGCTCTATTATATCCCAAATTCTAAGGAGTGGGATACTGATGTGAATAAAATCTCATTCCCATCCCCAAGACTCCAGGAAAATAGGAAAGAAATACTGTGCCTTAAAGATAAAAACTGCCTCGGGGCATTTATGTAGCTGTGTCGGTTAAGCATCGGACTCCAGATTTCAGCTCAGGTCACAATCTCAGGGTTGTGAGATCAAGCCCTGTGTTGGGCTCTGTTCTCAGCAGGGAGTCTACTTGAGATTCTTTCTCTTCCTCTCCCTCTGCCCTTCCCCCAGTTGTGCTCTAATAAAAATAAAATCTTTAAATAAACAAACAAAAAAGATAGAATGTGACCTAAGTGCACAGAAGCCCCTTGGGGCACTTGGGTGATGCAGCCAGTTGAGTGCCCAGGTCTTGGTTACAACTCAGGTCATGATCTCAGGGTCGAGATCAAGCACCACATCAGGCTCTGCAATTAGCATGGCATCTGTTTAGGGTTCTCTCCCCTCTTCCGATGCCCCCCCACACTCACTCTAAAATAAATAAATAAATAAATAAATCTTTTTAAAGCCCCCCTATATGTCTAACTTTTTAGTGTCCCTCACCTACCTACACATAGTAGGTTCTTACAAAGCAGTTCTAATGTTGAGGATTGTTCCAATAAACCAAAGACATATAATTAATGTGCTCAATAAATCTCATGAAGAAGAAGTAAATTCCACCTCTTCATTTCTATTATGGTAAAGAACCATGGCACACACACTGCCTTTAAAAGAAGGGCCAGGGAAAGCAAAACTGAGAATTTAAATTTGCAAATGTATTCATACCTAACTTATTTCTGAAGCAGAACAGAAACACCAAAGACTCAATGAAAGATGTCAGTTCTTTTTGATAGCCAGTACTCAAACACTGATAACATGAACCCTCTGCAAATTCAACCTATACCCTATGTCCAAGAATAGCCTGATCGAGGGGCGCCTGGGTGGCTCAGTTGGTTAAGCAACTGCCTTCGGCTCAGGTTGTGATCCCGGAGACCCGGGATCAAGTCCCACATCGGGCTCCCTGCTCGGTGGGAAGCCTGCTTCTCCCTCTCTCACTCCCTCTGCTTGTGTTCCCTCTCTGGCTGTGTTTCTCTCTGTCAAATAAATAAAATCTTTAAAAAAAAAAAAAAAAAAAAAGAATAGCCTGATTGAAACATTTTAATCCTTTCATCACTATGAGAAAATTAGGAAAGATCAGGCAACAGTCTCTTCTCAGTAAAATATGCTGTGATTCCAGCTGTGGTTTTAGATTAGTAAAAGTAAGCACATTAAAATTAACCAAATTATAGGGACGCCTGGGTGGCTCAGTTGGTTAAGCGACTGCCTTCGGCTCAGGTCATGATCCCGGAGACCTGGAATCGAGTCTCACATCGGGCTCCCTGCTCGGCGGGAAGCCTGCTTTTCCCTCTCTCCCTCCCCCTGCTTGTGTTCCCTTTCTGGCTGTGTTTCTCTCTGTCAAATAAATAAAATCTTAAAAAAAAAAAAATTTTTAACCAAATTATAAAAAATTAAATTAAATTAAATTAACCAAATAAAACAAGTGCTTAGAACAAGAGGACAAAGATGGTTGAAATCTAAAAGCCACAACCACTCCTGACCCAAAACATCAAATATACCAGTTCAAATAAATTTCACTCGAGCAGCTACTTTGTTTTCAACTTCCTAGTAACCTTCAACTATAACTATCTTAAAAACAAAGTCACCCACACCCAACAGGAAAGATTTTAAAAATATGGATGCAGCCTATAAACAGCCCTAACAGTTCTTAAAAGAATATGCATCAAAGGGAAAAAAGTATATTTCTTGACTTAAAAAGTGTATGTGAGGGGCGCCTGGGGTGGCTAACTTAAGCATCTGCCTTTGGCTCAGGTCATGGTCCCAAAGCAGGGAGCCTGCTTCTACCTCTCCTTCTCCCCATTGCTCATGCACTTTCTTGCTCTCTCTCGCTCTCAAATAATTAAAATCTTAAAAAAAAAAAAAAGTATATGTGATAATGTAGCACATGAACATTAAAACAATCTTGCCTCTTCTTAAATGAATTGGTGGTTTACTATTTAGCAACAGAATGATAAATGACCCAGTAACAATATTACAAACATTTATCCTTTGAAACAAATGACTCTTATGTTTGGACCAAATAAAATTAGCAATTTAGGTTTTTAAAGACATTCACTGAAAGCACATATCCTAAGTGAACAGAGATTATAAAAGAGTTTCAAAGCTGAAATAGTGAACTTTTTTTTACCTGATGTTCTGCATGAATGTTATCCCCAGTAGGCCATCGATGTTTGCTATTATTATAGCCGCCTCCACCACTGCCTCCTCCCCCAAGCTGCTCACCATGCTGCCTCTGAAAGAAGTAGTCCACCATAGCGTCGTCTTGGGAACGGCCTGCAACTCCTATCGATCCTGGGACAGGGCTGGAGTGTGTCCCAGCTGCAAGAGCCTGATTTGCAGCTGGTTGTGGCTGCGCTTGCGACCCTGTTCCAGATGTCAAAACAACAGGCATGTTGGGATTAGCTGGTTCTTGAGGGTGATGTTTCAGGTGGGGGCTGAAAGAGTCCTGCCAAAGCACTGCTTTTCTCTTCAAGACACATGCAACGCTCATTCCACCAACACCTAAAGACAAAGAAGTTACAAATGTTTACAATTTACATTTTTCAAAATATAACTTATATACACCAAGACAAAAATATAAGCCCCATGTCTTCTGCCATACCGCATCTACAACCAATTTCTACCAAGCAGCAAAATGTCTTATGATGTATACAATGTTCCAAACTGAAACCTCTATTTTTAAGTTGCTGAGTATGTGCAGTGTAGAAATAAATGTAGTTGGTTGGTGGCAGGCATTATGACAAGGTACTGAGATCAGAATTTAAGGGAAAGCTTATGTTGTTACCAAACCTACCAATATAGAATTGGACTTCAATCAATGGCTCCTCTACCCAACTTATTTACACCTTAAGCCAATTTTGCAGATACTATAAAATACCACTATGCAAGTAGAGCAGACAGAAGCCAATAAACCAAACAAAAATTCAAACTCCATTTATAATTAGCAATGACTCAAACTGTCTAAAACTTGAGAAGATCCTTTAAAATGCCCAACATATTCATAGGATGCCCCCGAAGAAACAATAAGACCCCCTGACCAAGAACAGCAATAGAATGTTCTCAGCCCAAACCTTTTTTAGCTGCTGTTGGGCAGGGGGTGGAAATTTTTACCAGTAATTTACAATTGTAATCACATCATCATTCCATTAAAAACAGGATAAGACCAACCAAATCCAAACACTTTACTAGTGTAAAAAGCCTCTCCATAAAAAAGACAAACACCTCAGTAACAATTGTGTGGCAAATACATAGCAGACAATATCTTATCAGTCCTACTTTACAAATGAAAATGCTAAGGTTATGTGATGTGCCAAAGGCCATTCAGCTAGGGACCTGTAGAGGAGGGATTCAAACCTAAATCTGCTGAGGGCACCTGGCTGGCTCAGACTGTGGAGCTTGGGACTCGATCTCCGGGTTGTGGGCTGGAGCTCCAATCTGGACATGAAGATTACTTAAAAAATAAAACCTTTTAAAAATGACAAACTAATAAATAAATCTGTTTTGCACCCAAGCTTAGTTTTATCAACCTCTTGCTACACACAGATACTATTTCTCTCACTTGTACCCACTACTCCTCTCTGGAACAAAGAATCTCTAAAATGTTACTATGAAACATTACTATTTAAATTTCTTAAAATCAGAAACTACACTTGTACATAATATAGAACATCTGTCAGCCTGTGAGTACTTTAAAAATTGCTACAAAGTAATTAATAAGTTACCTATTAGACTTAGACTATACCTGTTTATAGTCACTGGAGTCTAATTTCAAGCCCGTCAATTTAATAGTCCAGTGCTACAATGCCTGCTCTCTCCACCAAGCCCTACCGTAACATTTCAAAAACAGATTCACAAGATTTATGAGAAATCTATTAAGTTATTTATAGAATTAAGCCTCCTGATTAAAAAAAATTGCTTCTCACAATTCATGTTTTGAAGCCAGAAAAGCACACAATGGAATTTGTAACTTACTCAAAGACTAATGTGGAAATGCCTAGGTTCGGTTAACAATTCCAAGCCATCAGAATCTTAACTAGGGTAGTGGGTACCCTAGCGTTTTACTACAGTTTCTGATTTCACGAATAGAATCATGTTCATGCTTAAAGTACCAAAACCAGAAAGTCATAGCTATGTTTGCCACAGGTCTTTGCAAAGTGCCAAGCAGCCTAATACCCTCCCGTTTGACTTCCAAAAGAATTAACTGCCCTTTTTTATGGAGATATAACTGACACATAACATTGTGTTAGTTTTCATGAGTACAACATAATGACTGGATATCTGTGTACACTTGAAATGATCACAGTAAAGTCTGGTTACTATCCATCACCAAACAAAGTCATTGCCCTCTTACCAATAGTAGCCAGTCCCAGTTCCTTCCACAAGGGAATATCAATTTAACAGTCTGTTCTAGAACAAGCCAGAAGTCCCAAAGCAAAGTTTTACTAAACTAGCAACTCTGAGTCTGTTTCCCCACCTAGAAAATAGAAGAAATGCTATCTCTAAGACTCACAAGTTCTTTCATAAAAAAAAAAAAAAAAAAAAGATGATATACAACTTTTTGGTAACTTTAACCACACTGGGACCCCAGGCATTCAGTTACCACCAGTTAAGGCAATGAAGCTCCAGTCCTAAGAGGATTCCTAAAATAGCAAATGCAAACGTTACTGAAATAAAAGATTTGCCACAGTACTTATCTAACAAAGAATTTCCATATGAAAAAGGTTTACCTCTCAAACACACTACTACAGTCTAACAAGGGGTTGGGGAGGTGGGAGGAGTTCCCATAAAAAAGTTCAAACAAAACAATTGGCTTTTGTAAAGCTATCCGTACACCCTAAGACTTCCTGCTTTACCTAATGAGGCAAGGCAGTTTCTCAAACAAGAGAAAACCTGGCAGAAGGGACAGTTTGAAAGTGAGCAAATACCTAAGCAATTAACATGTGTCTTGCGTAGTTGTGTAATATCTTGGCAACTACAGCACAAAAATTAAGAAATCACTTAAATATCAGAAAACTGATATTTAAACTGATGATGCCTTTTAAAGTTATGTGTAGCATTTGAAATGTGGCTTTTTTACAAATAGCACATTATAAAAATATTTTAAGCAACTAGAAATAAGTGCTGATTCTAGTTATCTTCCAAAGTTTTCAAATTGTTTACATCAAAGCTGTTTTTGGAATATCACTAACAGATTTTATTTCAAGCAAAGGTATGTTTAACCTCTCTACCACTCACCTTTCTTTTAACTAAAATGCTTAGTTTAAAAGGTGCTTATTTTTCTGCCGCCCCCCCCCCAAAAAAATCTGTGGTCATAAATTAACTTTAAAGCAGTTCATCTCAAACCCAAACTAAACTTCAAACCCAACCTCAAAAAGCTGTGGCCTTGGACAAAATGAATTCAATTGTGGCTAAGGAGAAGTACTACTTCAAAGTGCAAAACCCAGTGAGTATTTCCCAAAGACCCAGATAAACAATCAACAGCCCCAAAGGGTGTTTTATAGTTAAAATTAGCAATGACTCAAAGTGTTTATTTTGTTTACGAAAAGTGCTTTGGGAGCCACATATCTTGGCTTGTTTTGGTGCGTTTTTATGTTTCTTAAACAAACAGCTAAAACTACAAACCTACTGACTCAGAAGTAATTGACTTTAAAACAGAATCCAAAAAAACCCTCCATAAACTCTCATTCTTAATCCCAGGAAGAGCAGAAAGGGAACGGATCAGGTACCGACAACTAAAAACAGTGTTTTATCAATTAGACAATGAAGAGTAACAATTCTTCAAGTTATGGGGAGGATAAAACCTTCCCTAATGCTGTCTCTCGTCTGCGTGAGTGTGTGTGTGTACGTGTGTGTGCACACGCGCGTGTGCACACGCGCGCGTCGGGTGAATGGGGGGGTCTGGTGGGGGAAAAAAGTTCCAGGAGCTTATTCCCCACTTGACGTGGGAGTGGTACTGACAAGCGATGTCTGTTTACCAAGAACCTATGTGAGGACTAAAACTATCTGGTACTGCGTCTGTTTTCCTACTACTGAGGGGTGAGCCCCTCTTTGAGTTAAGCCAGACACTCACCAACACCGGAGGCTCAAAGAGGAAGAACCCACCAAAAACCCAAGCTCTCACGGAAACAAAAGGCCACAAGCACCCAGGAGACTAAAAAGCGATCTGAAACTTCCTGATCGCCACTTCTCCACATTTAAGGTTCGCAAAGTTCCCCCACGGTGGGTCTCGCCTGTAGATGAGGGCCAAGGCTGCCTCCAAAGCGATTTATTGTTCCTCCTGTTTCGGCGCTGCCACGGAAGCTCAAGAAGTCGAAGAAATCCAGGGTGGCCCAGAATTACACTTCATGGCCACACAGGAGACTCGCGGCTTCGCAAACCCATCAAAAAAGGCAACCCGAACGGCAACATCAATCTTCAGGGGCTCCAACGGGGCCGAGCAGAAATGTACAGGCACGTCTATGCCCTAGGCCAGGGCCTAAAGCCCCGGCATTTTCCTCGCTTCGACCCCGCTCCCCACCCCCCCCTCCTTTGATAACAATAGGGGCCTTGCTGCTGACTCCAAAACATGTACGAGGAACAGCGAGTGAGAAGCCTCAGCCAGGGCCCCGGGCGGCTTTTCCAAAGCCCTTCTCACCCCCACAACCGCTCTCAAACACCAATACAAAAGGGCAATCTGCTCGCTGGGGGTCCAGAGCAGCGATTGGGGCCGGCGGGGTGCGGATACTCACGGGCGGAGCGGTAGGATGAAGATGGATTTCAGCCCCCCGATCTTCTCTCTCCGGCGCTCTCGCTCCCCCTTACCTTTCACTCCGACAACATGGCGGCCCACTGGGGACGGGGCTGGCGCGGTGCATCCTGGGATAGACTCTGGCCCGGGCTCCGGCGGTGGCAGCGGCATGTGCGGAGAAGGCAGGCGGCTCTGGAACAGGTTGCCTGGTTGCCATGCCAACCCAGGGCCTGTGTGAACTTGGGAAACTCGCAGGCAACACAACCGCTGCGCGCGCGAGTGCCCGCCCGCAGGGCGAACGCGCGCCGTCGCGGGCAGAAGGCGGGGTCCCGCGCCGGCACTGGAGCGCCCGCGGTGCTCGCGGCGCCAGGCCACGCGCGGCACGGAGCTGGGCCGGGGGGCCGGACAGGGGCGCCCCGCGGACCCCGCGGGCTCCGCGAGGGACGTAGACGCCGCACCGCCGCACCGCTCGACCCCGCGCGCTCCCCGCTTCACCGCCAGATTGCGCCAGCCTGCGGGGTTAAGGGACCTTTACTTACTCGCCTGGCTCTGGCCGGACAGGTGTTGGTTTTTGACCCCTTTGCTGCAGCTTTCCGGCTATGAGGCCTTGTTTAATCTTCCTGCCTCCATCGCCCCATTCGGAGATTGAAGAGGAAAATGAGACCGGCTACTAAACAGAATTGCCGTGAAGATTAAGTGAACTAATGTGGCTTATTATTCCTTTTAAAGATGCCCAGCGCTTGGTACAGTGCTTCCTGGGACCTGTAAACAGGACCAATGCATAATTTTCAGGGTTCCGTGTAACGCGAAGGTGTGGGGCCCCTTGTTCAAAATTGTTAAGGAATTTCAAGACCATGATAGCAGAGCAGTAAACCAAAACCAAAGACATAAAACCGACCCTGTTTGTAAGCACTCGACCAGTGTTTGTCGTTGTCATACGACTCCAGTTTCAAAGAGGAAGAGAAATTTAGCCATTTGATGCGAATGACTTAAAATCAATATCTTGTTTGACAAGATATTGCTATTCTATGTCCAACTAAGCCCAAGATGGATTGAAAACTTAGGCAAACCCCAATACTGCAAAAGACCAAAGGGGAAATGCGGGGAAACTTTATAATAATTGGAAAGGAAAAAATGTTTAAAATCAATTAGTTATTCTTATTTTTTTTATTTTTTAAAAAGATTTTTTTATTTATTTGACAGAGAGAAACACAGCCAGAGAGGGAACACAAGCAGGGGGAGTGAGAGAGGGAGAAGCACACCCCCCACCCCCTCACCCCCCCACCCCCGCCTAGCAGGGAGCCCGATGTGGGGATGTGGGGCCCATCCCTGGGGCCGATCCCCGGGTCTCTGAGACTATGACTAGAGCTGAAGGCAGTCGCTTAACCAACTGAGCCACCCAGGAGCCCCAATTAGTTATTTTTAAAATTGAAAGATATTTAAGCATTTGTCAGGTGGAGATACCACCAAAAAAGTAGAACAAATGAGAAAATAAGCTTTAAAATGTTGCAGTATACATGGTAGACACATGATTAATCTTCATGATAAATACAGAACATTTCTAGTCAATTTTTAAAAAAAGAATAACCCAAAATAAACAGACATAAAATTATCAGTGGCCAATAAATACATAAAGATAACTAGCTTGGGGCTGAGAGGTAAAGGAGTAAGAGAATGGGGAGAGACAGCTAGCCAGTATAGGTTTCTTTTCTGGGTGTTAAAAAAGTGTGAAAGTTAGATTGTAATCATGGTTACACAACTCTGAGAATACTGTGTACTAAAAACCACTGAACAATGTACTTTCAATGGGCAAAGTTTATGGTATGTGAAATATATCTCAGCGAAGCTGTAAAAAATGGGATTTTTCAGGAATTTTCAAAGAAACACATAGGGATTTTTCAAAGAAACACAACTTCGAAAAATAATATTTTCATCTATTAATACATTGGCAAAGGGGTGCCTGGGAGTGCCTGGGTGCCATCAGCAACTCTCATGATCCCCGGGGGTCCCGGGATTGAGCCCCACATCTGGCTCCCTGCTCAACAAGAAAACTGCTTCTCCCTCTCTAATTCCCCCTGTTTGTGTTCCCTCTCTAGCTGTGTTTCTCTCTGTCAAATAAATAAATAATATCTTTAAAAAAAAGAAACATTAAGTATCTCATCATAACTTAAAAAAAAATACACTGGCAAAACTTTAAATGATTATTAACACCCTGTTGTGGCAAGTTTTGTGAGAAAATCAGCACTTGTGTTGTTTAAGTAGTTTGAGTATATATTACTTTTATTTTTTAAAAAGAATTTATTTGGGGGTGCCTAGGTGGCTCAGTGGGTTAAAGCTTCTGCCTTCAGCTCAGGTCATGATCTCAGGGTCCTGGAATCAAGGCCCGCATCGGGCTCTCTGCTGGGCAGGGAGCCTGCTTCCTCCTCTCTCTCTCTCTCTCTCTGCCTGCCTCTCTGCCTACTTGTGATCTCTCTCTGTGTCAAATAAATAAATAAAATCTTTAAAAAAAAAAAAAGAATGTTATTTTTATTTTAGGAATAAAACAGTAAGATTTTCCTTTCTGAAAAAGAAGGCAAGACTCCAAAGTTAGAGGTCCGGAGCTCTGCCACTTCCTGGCTGTGTGGCCTTGGGCAGGCCCCTTCAGCTCCCTCATCTACAAAATAAGAATGTCAATACTCTTCTCACAAAATGGTTACAACAGTTTAATGAACTAACATATACAAAGTGCCCAACACAGAATTAACACTCAATAAATGTAGCTGTTTTATTGTAGTTGTAGCCTTGTACTCATTTCTCAATCCCCAGAGACCAACAGAGTCCAGGGCATATGGTCATCACTCACTAAATATTTGTTAAATGAATGAATTCAACAGCCATTTAGAGTGTCCACTCTCAAATTCAACAACCCTGGGTGGCTCAGTTGGTTGGGCGACTGCCTTTGGTTGGGGTCATGATCCTGGAGACCTGGGATCAAGCCCCGCGTCGGGCTCCCTGCTCAAGTGAGGCCTGCTTCTCCCTTTCTCTCTCCCCGTCCTTGTATTCCCTCTCTAGCTGTGTTTCTCTCTGTCAAATAAATAAATAAAATCTTAAAAAAAAAAAAAATTCAACAACCCTCAAAGTAATATGTTGTGCTCAGAGATCTAGCTCTTAAACCAGATAAGAAATTACTTAACCTCTCTAAGTCTCCAATTTCTCTCATGAAACAAAAGATTGATATAACAGCACTAAATAAAATAAAGCAGATAAAACATTTAGTCCCATGGGACCAAGACACTGTGCTGAGTAGCTATAATAGAAAAGCATGTTAGAGGAAGAAACATAGTAGACATGACAAAATTACAAAGTTTCCAGAATCTTACCAGGTTCTGTGTTCCATGATTTCATTCTAAGATCCACAACTAACTCCTTAGTTTTAAGCTTTAGCTTTTATTACTCAGCCAAAAAGATTCAAATATTGGTGTAGCCACTGCCTAGTGGTACCATGCCACACCCAGGCCCCTTCCCAGTCAAATGTTGCAATCTCAACACAATACTAGCTACCCATCCCTGATTTCCCTTAATTGTTCTCAAAGGACCTGAGGACCCTGTCTGGACTCAACACAACTCCAGCAGAACATCACCTTCCAACAAACTCATGAGACAGTGCTTACCTGTAGTCAGGGACCATGCTAAGACTTTTATATTCATTTTTTCATTTAAAACTCCCCAAATACCTGGGCCCCTGGGTGGCTCAGTGGGCTAAAGTCTCTGCCTTCCGCTCAGGTCATGATCTCAGAGTCCTGGGATCAGACCGGTATCCGGCTCTCTGCTTGGCAGGGAGCCTGCTTCCTCCTCTCTCTCTCCTGCCTCTCTGCCTACTTATGATCTCTCTCTCTCTGTCAAATAAACAAATAAAAATCTTAATTAAAAAAAAAACCTCCCCGGGGCGCCTGGGTGGCTCAGTTGGTTAAGCGATTGCCTTCGGCTCAGGTCATGATCCCGGAGACCTGGGATCGAGTCCCACATCGGGCTCCCTGCTCAGCGGGAAGCCTGCTTCTCCCTCTCTCACTCCCCCTGCTTGTGTTCCCTCTTTCGCTGTGTTTCTCTCTGTCAAATAAATAAAATCTTAAAAAAAAAAAAAAAAGCCTCCCCAAATACCTATGCCATGGTCAATATAATTATTCCCATTTTTAAAATGAGAAGATTGAGGCTCTGGAAGGTTAAGAAACCAGATTAGCATATATCCAAGTGTGTTATCTAGGACTATTTGCTGAGTGTTGTCTGATCAGCAGGATGTCGAAATCATCCCCCAAACTTGGGACTCTCCACAATTCATCTGGTTAAACCCATATATAATAGATAATATAACCAATCTCTAGAATTTTTCAAAAAAACAAATCTAGGGGAACCTGGGTGGCTCAGTTGGTTAAGTGTCTGCCTTGGGCTCAGTGGGGAGTCTGCTTCTCCCCCTGCTTGTACTCTCTCCTCCGTCTCTCTCTCAAGTGAATAAATAAAATCTCAAAAAAAAAAAAAAAAGTCTAATCAAGCTGGCCTTGGATGGAGATTAGGGTGGATTTGAGAAGGGTACTTTGGTCTAATCAGTAGAAAGTAACCCCATTCCATTGTAACCTAATCAGAGAAAGAGATCTCAAGACAGAAACGTTTAGTGAAGGCCATTCAAAAAAGCCTTGGTTCAAGGGCTTCAAACAGTTGCCTCTTGCTTCATATGGTAGTGGTTCTCAAAGTATGGGCTGAGGCTCACTCGTGAGTCAGCCAACCTGGCCATGTTGACAGCGGAGAACAAATTCCAGAATGTACAAATGCTTTTCAATTCCACACACCTTTTTATTCTCTCTTAACAGCCAACTGCTATTGGCTAGTAAAGGTTGCTATAATACGGTATTTCTAAACTGAATATACAGCATTCTCAAGCAGATTTGGGATACTCTGGATTTTCTGGAAACATAATTTGTTATCAGTCATTGTTGGTGTGAGTTGCCTTTTTTTAAAGATTTTATTTATTTATTTATTTGACAAAGAAATCACAAGTAGGCAGAAAGGCAGGCAGAGGAAGAGAGAAGGAAGCAGTCTAGCGGAGAGCCCAATGTGGGACTCCATCCCAGGACCCTGAGATCATGACCTGAGCCGAAGACAGAGGCTTTAACCCACCAAGCCACCTAGGCGCTGGGTTTGAGTTGCTTGTTGCTTTTTTAAACTATGTTACACTTGCATTTCTGTATATTTGTGGAATCTCCCTTAGGTGGCACTTCCTCTCATTGTTTTGGGGGCTTGGGTAATGGTTACAAAGTTAACATTTCCATTGTCATTTTGTTTCTTAGCAAAGCTTGGTTATTATAACACTTTTTCCATAAGAAGGTAAGAGGGAGGGTTGGCTTGTGCTTTCAGTATAAGATCCTGTTTTAAAATCCAAGCCAGGGGCGCCTGGGTGGCTCAGTTGGTTAAGCAACTGCCTTCGGCTCAGGTCAAGTCCCACATCGGGCTCCCTGCTCGGCGGGGAGCCTGCTTCTCCCTCTCTCACTCCCCCTGCTTGTGTTCCCTCTCTGGCTGTGTTTCTCTCTGTCAAATAAATAAAATCTTTAAAAAATAAAATAAATAAATAAAAAATAAAATAAAATCCAAGCCACCCTGCTATTTACTCAGAAAAACAGCTTCAGGAAAAAGCAGCCCCTGGAAAACAAAGGCAAGCCCGGTTGGAGGAGGTGCCCATTCAGTTAACCCCCAACCTCTGGATCCAGAGTAATAGAGGTGCAAATTGAGGATTAATGGCCAGCTACCAGTACTCAGTACTCGCCCCAACCTCCGAGCTCCAGGGACAAAGAAGAAGTTCATTAACTCTGGTTTGTGAGTTTGCCCCATAAAAGCTAGTCTGGAAAATTAGGCATTGTCAATTTCTTTCCTGAGAAATGACGCTGGCTGGCCAGTAAAAATTCTGGTGCTTGGCGCAAAATAAAGCTTTGCTTAACCTTTGCTTTTGTATTGGCCTTGTTCCTCTAAACATGGACCCTACTATTCAGTATCAGTGACCAGGTAATTCTGACCAATTCTTCCACTGAAGAAAACTAGCAAAACTGGAAAACTTGACAAATCTCTTCTTGAAAGAATTGGAAAGTTAACAAGTTAGTTAAGAATTATTGAGCCAGGATCTGGGAAAAGAGAAATTAAGGACTGTAAGCCCCACACTCAGGACTACTATTCCAGGTGAGTTATTTCCTGAGATGTAGCTAAGAGATGGAATAGGGCTTTTACCAGCCTTGGGGAGTCGGGGGGTGGGGGGCAGAGACTGCAGTCCAGAACCCACCGTGAGAGAAAGCGCCTAGTAAATAACTCTCATTTTGGATCCAGATCCCAACGGACTCCACTTTAAAGATTTATTTATGATTTGAGAGGAAGAGCACATGCACGTGCGGAGGGGTGGAGAATCTCAAGCAGAAGCCCTGCTGAGCACGGAGCCCCAAGTATACCCCTGAGATCTCACACACCTGAGATCAAAACTTGAGCCAAAAATCGAGAGCCAGCCACTCAACCCACTGAGGCATCCAGGCACCCCAGTTTTTGTTTTTTAAGATTTTATTTATTTATTTGACAGAGCAAGAGAGCACAATAGGGGGAATAGCAGAGGGAGAGAAAGAAGCAGATGCCCTCCTGAGTAGGGACATTGATATTGGGCTCCATCCTAGGACCTATGACCTGAGCAGAAGGTAGACACTTAACCGATTGAGTCACCCAGGTGCCCCGTTCCACATTTTTGTTTTGTTTTGTTTAAAATTTTATTTATTTACCTATGGACTCCGGGGTTTTTTGTTTTTTTGTTTTTAAGATTTTATTTATTTGAAAGAAAGAGAGCACATGGGGGCCAGATAGAGAAAGAAGGAGAAACAGCCTCCCTGTTTAGTTGTTAAGGGGCTGGATCCCAGAATCCTGAGATCATGACCTGAGCTGAAAGCAGATGCTTTACCAACTGAGCTACCCAGTCACCCCTCAATTTTCTCTTAAAGTAGAGTCCATTAGGGCATCCGGACGGCTCAGTCAATTAAGCCTCTGACTCTTGGTTTTGGATCCTGTCATGATCCAAAATAAAAATATTTTTAAAAATTTTTTTAAAGAATGAAGGCACAGATTCAAGAAACAAGAAATTGTAAACAAGAAACCTGAGGAAAATAAGCTGGTGAGGAGGTGAGAACTGAGGGATGATGATTGTCCTTTCACCCATCTTCAAGAGACATGTGGTCAAATCATAGCAGTGCCTAAATCTACATGTAAGAAATGGAGGAAGCAAAGTCTTGATAAAAGAATGAAAGGAAGGAAGGAAGAAGAAAGAAAAAAGACAATAACAAAGGAAAAGAGAATTACAAAGTTGGGTGTGGGGTTTGAGGATTTTTTTTTTTTTAAGATTTTATTTATTTGACAGAGAGAAACACAGCGAGAGAGGGAACACAAGCAGGGGAGTGAGAGAGGGAGAACCAGGCTTCCGGCTGAGGAGAGAGCCCCATGTGGGGCTCCATCCTGGGTCTCCAGGATCATGACCTGAGACGAAGGCAGTGGCTTAACCAACTGAGCCACCCAGGTGCCCCAATTTTTTTTAAGTAATCTCTATACCCAACTTGGGGCACAAATTTATAACTCCAAGATCAAGAGTTGTACACTGCAGGGCACCTGAGGCTCAGTTGGTTAAGTGTTTGCCTTTGGCTCAGGTCTTGATCCTGGACTCTGGCAATCAAGTCTCACCTGCCGGGGGGTGGGGTGGGGGGTGGAGGGGGGGTCCCTGCACAGGGGGGAGTCTGCTTCTCTTTCTGATTCTCCCCCCTCATGCTTTCTCTCTCTCTCAAATAAATAAAAAATTTTTTTCTTTTTTTTTTTTTTTTTATGATTTTTATTTATTTGACAGAGAGAAACACAGCCAGAGAGGGAACACAAGCAGGGGGAGTGAGAGAGGGAGAAGCAGGCCTCCCGCCAAGCAGGGAGCCCAATGTGGGACTCGATCCCGGGTCTCCGGGATCATGACCTGAGCCGAAGGCAGTCGCTTAACCAACTGAGCCACCCAGGTGCCCCTATGTGTCATTTGTTTAAGGAATAAAATAATCTACATGTATTGTAACAAAATTGAACATGTCTGAGAGTTAAAAATTCGTCATGGACCAAAACTTTCCATAATTATAATAAATGTTTAGCCAAATTTGAGGCTAAAATTCAATACCTTGGGCCCTGGGTGGCTCAGTTAGTTAAGTGTCTGCCTTGAGCTCAGGTTCTGATCCAGGGTTCCTGGGATCTAGCCCCACCTAGATCCTGCCTGATGGGGAGCCTGCTTCTCCCTCTCTTGCTCCCCCTGCTTCTGTGTGCTTTTTCTCTCTGTCAGGTGAATGAATGAAATCTTTAAAAAAATAAATAAATAAAAATGAAATTCAGTGCATCATGTCTGAGATAAATTAATTCCATGGTCCATTTGTCTGATGTATTTGAGTTAACCCTTTACTTCGGATTGTTGGAAAAGAAACGGTAAATAACTCCATTTTTTTTGCATTTATTTATAAATTTTAGTTATATTATTAAACTGGCAAGATTAAAGAGAAGTTTGAAAATATATTTAACGGAAACGCAATATCACTTCCACTTCTATTTTATTATATCAAAATGTATAAGTAACTTAAGTGGAGAGCAAAAAGAGTCTTCTTGCAGCTATCCTGTCAAAACATTTAAAGAGACTTCCCTATTTAGGATGAAGTGATGTAATGTCTGGGATCTGATTCAAAATAATTTGAAGTGAGGGAAATAAACGAGAGTATAAATGAAACAAGATGGTGCAGGAACTGATAATTGTTGAAACTGAATGAATATATGAGAGTTTTATTATAATATAGGAAGACTAGAAGACAAAGGACAGACAAGATTTTTTGAAATCTTCACTGTAGTAAATTTCAAATATATACAGTAAGTTTAAAACATTTTTTTTTATTTGATAGAGAGAAAAACAGCCAAGGAGAGGATACAAGCAGAGGGAGTGAGAAAGGGAGAAGCAGGCCTCCCGCCGAGCAGGGAGATGGGGGCCTTGATGCGGGGCTCCATGCGGGATTCAATGTGGGGCTCCATATGGGACTCGATCATAAGGCAGTTGCTTAACCAACTGAGCCACCCAGGCACCCCTACAATAAGTTTACTTTTTATTTATTATTATTTTTTAAGATTTTATGTATTTATTTGACACAGAGAGAGATCACAAGTAGGCAGAGAATACAGAGGAAGCAGGCTCCCTGCCTAGCAGAGAGCTTGATGCGGGCCTCAATCCCAGGATGCTGAGATCATGACCTGAGCCAAAGGCAGAGGCTTTAACCCACTGAGCCACCCAGGCGCCCCTACAATAAGTTTAAAACAAAAATGTTGGGGAGCCTGAGTGGCTCAGTTGGTTGGATGACTGCCTTCGGCTCAGGTCATGATCCCAGAGACCCAGGATCGAGTCCCACATCGGGCTCCCTGCTCAGCAGGAAACCTGCTTCTCCCTCTCTCACTCCCCCTGCTTGTGTTCCCTCTCTGGCTGTGTTTCTCTCTGTCAAATAAATAAAAAAAATCTTTAAAAGAAAAAACAAACACAAAATAATCTATAGGCAAGTTGAGTCACCTGGGTGGCTCAGTCATATAATCCTGCCTTCGGCTCAGGTCACAATCCTGGCCCTTCTGTGATGGAGCCCTACATCAGGCTTCCTACTCAACAGGGAACCTCATTCTTCCTCTCCCTCTGTCGCCCCCTCCCCCCTACTAGTGCTCTCTCTCTCTCTCTCTCTCAAATAAATAAAGTCTTTAGAAGAAAAGAAATAATGATAGTTGGCATGCATATCAGGATGCTGGGATCGAACCCCACCTGCTTCTCCCTCTCCATGCTGCTCCCCCGCCCCTTATACTCTCTCTCTCTGTGTCAAGTAAATAAATAAAATCTTTAAAAATAAAGGGAATAAAAATCTTTAAAAAATAAATAAAATAAAGTAAAATAAAAATGAAAAGCAAAACGAAACAAAAAACCCTTAATGTATTTAAGAACTTAGAAAGGATATGCAGATATCTGCAGAGAAAACTTTTCTTTTTTTTTAAACTTTAGGACCAGGGCGCCTGGGTGGCTCAGTTGGTTAAGTGACTGCCTTTGGCTCAGGTCATGATCCCACAGACCATAGACCAAATGCCACATCGGGCTTCCTATTCGGTGGGAAGCTTGCTTCTCCTTCTCTCATTCACCCTGCTTATGTTCCCTCTCTAGCTGTATTTCTCTCTGTCAAATAAATAAATAAAATCTTTAAATTTTAGGACCATAGCAATGAACACTGATGATGATCCAAGTAAATGAACAGACAGATCTTAGATGAAATAACTCAAAATTAGAAAGATGTCCATCTCCCCAATATTCTACAATTTAATTGCAATCTCAATAATTCCAGATTTAAAGTTCACCTTGAAAATGCTAAATAAAAAAGGGAGACCTGCTGTATCAGATATTAAGACACACTGCAAAACCATCAGAATAAAATATATCCTAGCATTTCTCAAGAACACATTTCTGGGGGATGCCTGGGTGGCTTAGTTGATTAAGCGACTGCCTTCGGCTCAGGTCATGATCCTGGAGACCCGGGATCGAGCCCCACATCGGGCTTCCTGCTCAGCGGGAAGCCTGCTTCTCCCTCTCTCACTCCCCCTGCTTGTGTTCCCTCTCTGGCTGTGTTTCTCTCTGTCAAATAAATAAAATCTTTAAAAAAAAAAAAAAAAAAGAACACATTTCTGGGGCACCTGGGTGGCTCAGTCATTAGGCGTGTGCCTTTGGCTCGGGTTGTGATCCTGGAGTCCTGGGATCGAGTCCCACATACGGCTACTTGCTCAGTGGAATGCCTGCTTCTCCCTCTGCCACTCCCCCTGCTTGTGTTCCCTCTCTTGCTGTCTCTCTGTCAAATAAATAAATAAAATCTTAAAAAAAAAAAAGAGCACATTTTTGTTCATGAACAAACAGACCAATGGAATAAAATGGGAAACTTGGAGACAAACCCATGTAGATATGAGGACTTAATATACAAGGTTAACACATCAATCAGTGTGGAAGGGCTAGTTCATTCAGTAGGTATGATCAGGAAAATCGGCTCACAATAAACATGATGACTACTTACCACTACATAGAAAGATAGACTCCAGAAGAAATAAAGACCTAGTCATGAAAAGCAAAAGTCTCCAGTAATAGGAGAGCATATGGGTGACCTAGGAGTGGGTAAGTAGTCTTTTTTTTTTTTAAGATTTTATTTATTTGACAGAGAGAAACACAGCTAGAAAGGGACCACAAGCAGAGGGACCGAGAGAGGGAGAAGCAGGCTCCCCGCCGAGCAGGATGCCCGATGTGGCATTTGGTCTATGGTCTGTGGGATCATGACCTGAGCCGAAAGCAATTGCTCAACCAACTGAGACACCCAGGCGCCCCAGGAGTGGGTAAGTATTCTTTAAATAAAACTTAAATCTGGGGGCTCCTGGCTGGCTCAGTCAGTAGAACATGTAATTCTTTTTTTTTTTTTACTTTTTTTTTTGAACATGTGACTCTTGATCTGAGGGTTGTGAGTTCAAGCCCTACATTGGGTGTAGAACTTAGTTTTTAAAAAAATTAAGGGGCTCCTGGCTTATTCACTTGGTGGAGCATATGATTCTCAATCTCAGAGTTATGAGTTCAAGCCCCATGTTGGGTTATAGAGATTACTTAAAAATAAAATCTTTTTAAAAAGTTAAGAAAAAAATACTTAAATTTGAAACATAAACCATTTTGAGCACATTACAATTAAAGATTTCTGGGGCTCCTGGGTGGCTCAGTCAATTGAGCATCCCACTTTTGATTTCAGCCCAGAACATGATTTCAGTGTTCTGAGTTTGATCCCCACATCAGGCTCTCTACTCAGTGGGGGACTGCCTGAGATTCCTTCTTTTCCTCTCCCTTTGCCCCTCCCCTCTTTTTTTTTTTTTTTAAGATTTTATTTATTTCTCTGACAGAGAGAAACACAGCCAGAGAGGGAACACAAGCAGGGGGAGCGAAAGAGGGAGAAGCAGGCTTCCTGCTGAGCAGGGAGCCCGATGTGGGACTCGATCCCAGGTCTCCAGGATCATGACCTGAGCCGAAGGCAGTCGCTTAACCAACTGAGCCACCCAGGTGCCCATTTTTTAAAAAGATTTTATTTATTTATTTGACAGAGAGAAACAGAGCTAGAGAGGGAACACAAGCAGAGGGACTGAGAGAGGGAGAAGCAGGCTTCCCGCCGAGCAGGAATCCTGATGTGGGACTCGATCCCAGGTCTCCAGGATTATGACCTGAGCTGAAAGCAGTAGCTTAACCAACTGAGCCACCCAGGCGCCCCCCCTTTCTAAAATAAACAAATAAATCTTTAAAATTGGGTATTTCTATTCAAATAACAATGATACAATCGATAAAGTTACAAGAAAGAAAACAGTGGAAGAACATACTTATCATCATTAAAACCAACAATGACTAAAAAACAAGGAATTCTTGCAAATCAATATTGGCAAGGGATATATGAGCAGATAATTTGCAGTGAAGGAAAAGCAAAAGACTAACAAGCATATGAAGAGACACTCAGTCTTCTTAGTCATCAAAAAAATGCAAATTACAACCATGGTGAGATACCACTTTATACTATTAGGGTAGCAAAAAGTGAAAAGCTAGATAATCTGAATGTTGTTAAAGAGAGAGACAGACATATAAGATCCCTCAGACTCTGCAGCTATTTAGGGATCAATATATCTGAATTTGATTGGATTAAAGATGAACACCTCCTACGATGCAACAATTCACCTCCTAACTTCCATTCCAAAGAAAGGTTTGTAAGAGTCCTAACAGCAGTTTGTATGAGTATGTCCCTCAAGGCCTTGTTTGTGGCAGCAGAGACCATGCGGCAGCTGGTGGTCATCACTGGGCCCTGGAAGGATGAAATGGTGTGGGCGCACTCAGTGAAGTGTTATGCTTCCGGGCTCATAGTACCATGATAGATCTTTAAACCATTGTTACGGAGGCCCCTGACTGGCTCAGTCACCAGAGCCTGTGACTCGTGATCTTGGGGTCAGGAGTTTGAGCCCCATGTTGGGGACACAGTATATTTAAATATATATATTATATATATATTGTATATATAAATATATACATTTACAGAAAATTTATATTTTCTGTAATATAAATTATTACACAGCATATTTAAATATATATATGTTATATATAAATATATATTTACAAAAAATTTTAATGCCTTTTTTTTAAGATTTTATTCATTTATTTGACAGAGAGATCACAAGTAGGCAGAGAGGCAGGCAGAGAGAGGAGGAAGCAGGCTCCCTGCTGAGCAGAGAGCCAGATGGTGGTCTCGATCCTAGGAGCCTGAGATCAGGACCTGAGCCGAAAGCAGAGGCTTTAACTCACTGAGACACCTAGGCGCCCTACAGGAAAATTTTTTTAAAGATTTTATTTGTTTGTCAGAGAGAGAGAACAAGCAGGGAGAACAGGAGGCAGAGGGAGAAGCAGACTCCTTGCTGATCAGGGAACCCTATGCGGGACTCGATCCCTAACTGATGGAGCCACCCAGGCATCCCAAAAAGAAAAATTACTTTTTTTATTTCTTAAGATTTTGTTTATTTATTTCATGGAGAGAATGAGCAGAGGGAGAGAGAGAGAGGCAGACTCACTGCTGAGCAGGAAGCCTGATATGGGGCTCAATCCCAGGACCTGGAAATCATGACCTAAGCCAAAGGCAGACACTTAACCCACTGAGACACCCAGGTGCCCCAGCAAAAAAGAAAAATTTTTAAGAAACACAGTCCTGTTCTCATAAATTAAATTCAAAGCAACAAAAATTCTAGTATTAAAATATAATTTATAATTTTACTTCATCATAATTCTAAGTATACACATTGCATGATGGTCCTTGAGGGGAAAGGACAGTTAAGGGAAATATTAATACCGAAATATTCGGGCAGCAGCGAGGAGACTGTGTCATAAAGCGTGCAGAATAAAAGCAAACAGGGCAGAGGGGGGTGGGAAATTCTGGGTGGGGAAAGCTCTATTATCAATTATAGACTTGGATCCCTTGAGGTAGGGAAGATGAAAGAGCTCAATTTTCTTATTTTATTTAATAAACCAATTTTTAAAAGACTTTTTTAAAAAGATTTATTTATTTATTTACTTGACAGAGAGAGATCACAAATAGGCAGAGAGGCAGGCAGAGAGAGAGGAGGAAGCAGGCTCCCTGCCGAGCAGAGAACCCGATGCAGGCCTCGATCCCGGATCCTGAGATCATGACCTGAGCCAAAGGCAGAGGCTTTAACCCACTGAGCCACCCAGATGCCCGATTTTTTTTTATTTATTGGATAGAAAGTAGGAACACGATCAGGAGGAGTGGAAGAGGGAGAAGCAGGTTTCCCACCAAGCAAGGAGCCCAATTCAAGGCTCCGTCCCAGGACCCTGGGATCATGACCTGAACCAAAGGCAGCCACTTAACAACTGAGCCACCCAGCAGCCCCAATAAATCAATTTTTAAAAAGATTTATTTCTTTATTTGAGAGAGAGGGAGAGAGAGCATAGGCCTTACAGGGAAGGGAGCAGCAGAAGGAGAGGGAAAGAATCTCAAGTGGACTCCCTGCTTGGTGTGAAACCCAAGAGGTTGGATCTCACCACCCTGAGATCAAGACCTGAGCCAAAAACAAGTCAGATGCTTAACTGACTGAGCCATCCAGGTGCCTCTATCTTATTTTATTTTTTATTTATGTATTTATTTAGGATTTTATTTATTTATAAGAGAGAAGGAGAGCGCAAGAGAACACAAGCAGGGGGAGCAGCAGGCAGAGGGAGAAGCAGGGAGAAGCAGGGACACCCCCCCAATGCGGGACTCAATCCCAGGCCCCTGGGATCATGACCTGAGCCGAAGGCAGATGTTTAACCTACTGAGCCACCCAGGCGCCCCTATCTTATTTTACTTTTTATTTATTATTCACTTTTAAAAGTAACCTCTACACCCTACATGGGACTTGAACTCATAATACCAAGAATCACACACTCTGCGGACTGAGCCTGCTAGGCGCCCTGCAGCCCCATTTTAGAAAGGCTCCCTCTCCATTGTTTTTCTTTGGGGCCCCATTTACTCATGTTTCATATTTGCTTCTGAATAAGTTGAAGAAATTATGTTCCCATTCCAAGCAGGAGACAAGAAAGCTAATCATTGTCTGAGTTTTGTCCTGGGCCCCAAACACCCGATCATATCGAAGAAGAACCAGAGTCCAAACCTGTTCAGAGCATTAGCCCCAACCAGCCTCTGCTGATGCTGACATCCACACCCGCTGCCTTCGATGGTTTATGAAATAGCACCTTGTTTTCACCTGATGCTCTCCTTTGATTGGACCCTACCCTGGATTCCTGAAGGAACACGTACCCTAGCCCTCTTTCCTATATAAATCCCTAACCCCGAAACGACAAAGAGACCCATTCTCCTTTCCACATCCCCCAGACACTCCATCTGCTTTCTCTACCTGTCACACTATTCAATAAATTCAGCTTTCACTTTCTACAGCTCCCATTTGATTTCTATACTGCATGAAGGCAAGGATCCTCCTCTGGGTCCTTGGACCAGTGTGCAGCAACTTCAAAGTTTTTCAGATAAGCAGGTGAAAAATTGCCTCTATCTGTGCTTTTGGGGGAAGTCTCTACATCCAAGATATCACAGAAAATAACCCCTTCTTTCACTCTGAGTTGAGATGATAAATGTCAAGTTCACCATATCTTTGGGAACATCAGCGAATAAACAAAGATCTTTGCCCTCCGGGAGTTTATGTTCTAGTCTGGACAGAAACACAAGAAACAATAAACATAATAAGTAAATTATGTAGTACATTAAGCAGGGAAAGTGCTAAAGGAAAAGGAAAAAACAGAGATGAAGGTGAGGGGACTCATACCACCCTTTCCTCTCGCCCCCCCACCCCCGAAATGTAGCTTTAACCAGTTGGGAATTTTCCACGGAGCATCCAGGAGTCTGTCACTCAGTCATCTTCATTCCCCAGAAGAAGATGACATCATCCTCATGATGAGAACCCTTCCTTTCCCCCTGAGAGAAAGTGATCTTCCCTGAAATAATCCTTTCTTGTCTTAAAGTTAGTGGTAGACCCAACATGGGGCTTGAACTGATGACTCTGAGATGGAGAGTCAGGGGCCCCAAGCACCCCAATCCTTTCTTTTGCTTATAACTTTCTTGTCCCATCTTCTTTCCTATAAACATTTCCCATTTTGAGGGCTCCTGGCTGGCTCAGTCAGTAGAACAAGTGTCTCTTGATCTCAGGGTCCTGAGCTCATGATATCTCAGGGTCATGAGTTCAAGCCTCATGTTGGGTGTGAAGCTTACTTAAAAAAAAGAAAAACTTCTTTTATACACCTCCTTCTTGAAGTGCCCCTCTACTTGCTAAATAAGATGCTGCTTAATTCATGAATCATTCGGTAAAGCCAATTATGCCTTCAAATTAAAAAAAGATAAGAGGATTCACACATGTTCCAGGTGGGGGAGGCAGCAAAGAGGGGAGCTCTGCAAAAGGGTGGTCGGGGTAGGTGGAACTCACGGAGAAGGTGACACCTGAACAAACAACTAAGGGAAGTAAGGGAGTTGGCCAAACTGACAGCTGGGGGAAGAGCAGTAGGCAACCAGACAGCTCTTGCAAAGGCACTGGGGTGAGAGCAGCAATAGCCAGGAAGGGAGACACAAGAGTAGAAGAGGACAGGAGACCACAGGGGCGGGACTGGCTGTGGGACCCAGAGGCCATTTCAGAATACTGAGCAGAGGCCTCCCCAAGGAGTGACTCATACTTCTAAAAAAAAAAAAATGACTCTGGCTGTTGTGTCAGGAATGACTGAGAGGGGCAAGGGTGGATAGACCTCGTTGGAGGCTACTTATAATAGATGCGAACAAGGGATGATGGTGCCTCAGACAAAGTGGCTTTAGTGGAGGTAGCAGAGAGTGGATTCTGGATATTTCTGAAGGTAGAGCTAATAGAATTTCTTTTTTTTTTTTTAAGATTTTATTTACTTATTTATTTGACAGAGAGATCACAAATAGGCAGAGAGGCAGGCAGAGAGAGGGGGAAGCAGACTCCCCGCTGAGCAGAGAGCCCCATGTGGGACTCCATCCCAGGACCCTGAGATCATGACCTGAGCCGAAGGCAGAGGCTTAACCCTCTGAGCCACCCAGGCGCCCCTGGATTCTCTTTTCTTCATAAGTCTTTCCTTGAGGGAGTCTATCCATGTGGCTACAAATTATATACTAAATATGCTCAAATTTAAGGGGTTAGTACAGAGTTCTCTCATAGCCCACAACTGTCTATAGACTCTACTGCAGGGATAGCCCACAGATATTGAAAATCCGGTTCATCTGGACTTTTTCACCCACCATCTTGCTCCTTCTTTCCAAAACTACTACTTATCCCTATGTCTGTAAGTGACATTGTCATTTACCCAGGTGCTCCCCTTCTCTGTTTCTTCCAATCAGCCCAGAAACCTCAGGTCACTGCACCTCCTTCTTCCCACATTCTTTCCTCCAATCCACTACTGAGAGGGTGGCAAGGATTAAATGAGGTAACCCAGGTCAAGTGTTGAGAACAGGGTCTGAAACATGGTCTACCTGTTTGTGTCTTCCATTAGGCCCAGAGGCCAGGGACCATGACTGGTCCATCCTCAAACCTCCAGGCTCTAGCATGAAGCCTGATATGCTTATTGACTAAGTGAGTGAGAGAGTGAATGAACGAATGAATGATTGAGAAGACGGTATTGGGAGAAAGACTTGAGTAGCAATCAAAGGGAACATCACTGCAGTCTTGAGGAAGGCAGAAGAAGAACCAGTCAAAAAACTTCAACAGGGAATATGTGAACCAAGATGGCACTGCATCTCAGAAAACTGAGAAGGAATAAGCTTGAGCAGAGACTAGGTTGCTGATAAGGGCCAGTGTTTCAGGTCAAAAAAATAAGAGGAGAGAAGCCACCCTGTAGGATAATTGGGGATGAGTCATTTCAGGTCCTATCTGTAGCTCTCCTCTTATCTCCAACCCTCTGGTGGCAGTTGTGGTCACGGGGTTAGGATAAAATAATGTCCCTCCTTGGAGATCAGTGTCCCTTCCGTGGCATTAATCACCATTCTCATCTTATCACTGCCACAGCAGAGCCTCTGGTATTGGCACAACACCACCTTATCTAAGGGAGTGTCATTCAAGTGGTAGATAAGCTTTGCTAAAGAATATTTCATTATAGGGGCGCCTGGCTGGCTCAGTTGGTAAAGCATGTGACTCTTGACCTCTGGGTTGTAAGTTTGAGCCCCATGTTGATTATAGAGGTTAGTGAAAAATCTTAAATTTTGCTGACTCCAAAGATTAGTGATTCGTTATCATTAATGTGACACTATTCAAGAGTATACTAAAATATCTTTTTCTAACAAAGTCACCATATGTCATTCCATTTTGACAATAAGAAAAAAAATTTGTTGTGCATAAAAAAATCCTTGTTTTTCTAATATCATCTGATATAAAAAGAGGTACTTGACTCCTCTGCACAGTTGAAAACCCACATATAACTTTTGACTTCCCAGAAACATAACTAGTAATACTCTACTGTTGACTAGAAGTCTTACTGATAACATAAACAGTAGTACATGTTCTATGTATCATATACCGTTTTCTTACAGTAAGCTAGAGGAAAGAAAACAATGAAAATGTTATTTTTTTTAAGATTTTACTTTCAAAAATTTCTACATCCAACATGGGGCTTGAACTTGTGACCCTGAGATCAAGAGTCACGTGCCCCACTGACTGAGCCAGCCAGACACCTTAGTACTGTACTATATTTATCAAAAATAGTACATATATTACTGGACCCATGAAGTTCAAACCCATGTTATTCAGGGACAGCTGTATTTTATCTCATAGTTTATACCATCTGCCACTATGTATCTATACCATGAGGTTATTATTGAGTTTCCAATTAAATTTACCAGAATTTTTATTGTGGCAAACTTATGTAATAACTAGTGTGACTCTACCATTAAAAATCTACAAAGTAGGGGCGCCTGAGTGGCTCAGTCGTTAAGCATCTGCCTTCAGCTCAGGACATGATCCGGGAGACCCAGGATCGAGCCCCACATTGGGCTCCCTGCTCGGCGGGAAGCCTGCTTCTCCCTCCCTCACTCCCCCTGCTTGTGTTCCCCCTCTAGCTGTGTTTCTCTCTGTCAAATAAATAAATGAAAATTTAAAAAAATAAAAAATAAAGTCAATCTAAAACTCTACGAAATAGGGGTGCCTGAGTGGCTCAGTCGATTACAGCCTCTGACTCTTGGTCGCGGCTCAGGTCAAAATCTCCCAGTTAAGGGATCAAGCCTGGTGTGGGATTCTGTGCTCCATGTGGGCTGGCTTGGCTTGTCCCTCTCCCTCTACCCCTCCCTCTGCTCATGCTCTCTCTCAAGTAAATAAACAAAATCAAAAAATAAATAAAAAGATGCACCAACAGCACGAGCAGGAGAATTCTTCCTCCTCTTCCTCCTCCTCCTCCTCTTCCAGCAGGGAGTCGTGAAAACAGGGCCTGGACCCTTCCATCAAGCCTCTCTGGTACTGCTCCCCATCATACTTCAGATGCTGCCTCGTACTGGGGGAAATTAGCCCTCGTGCCCGTCCTCCCTCACCCCCGCAATCTGAGCCGCACTCCACTATTCAGCCCTAACTGGCTAGGGAAAATGGGAATCACCATGGGCTAGCAAACACTGGCTTCTCACTACTTGGGTAGAACTTCTAGCTGATGAGTTTACCAGGAGAACTGTTTATGGAGGACCATGAGACCTAAATGCCAAAGATGAGCTTAAGATCTGTAAAATGTGATTTTTTTAAACTTTTTTTTTAAAGATTTTATTTATTTATTTGAGAGGGAGAGAGAATAAGAGGTAGGAGGGTCCAGAACCAGTCAGAAACCAGGGAGCAGACTCCCCACCAAGCAAGGAGCCCAATAGGGGACTCGATCCTGAGACTCTGGGATCATGACCTGAACCAAAGGCAGTCACTTAACTGAGCCCCCCAGACACCCTTAAACTTTCTTTTGTAATACTTGTGATTGGGAAGTGTTGTAGAAATTTAATTATGGACAAAGAGAAACTATATCTTTTTTTTGTAATGGTAGCTGGCACATTTTGGCAATTTAGTGGCAAATACATTTCCCAGCAGCTGTTATTGATTACACTACCTGGAAGACTGTTGGGAGGTGGAGTCCATTTGGTTGATTAGCTCTGCCTGCCATTTTGGAAACTAATCTCACTCTTTAGCTCAGTAGGCTGGCTCAGGTCTTTCTCCTTCTCCAACACTCAGTCCAAATAAAGCTGTTTTTCCTGGAAAAAAAGTAAATAAATAAAATAGATTGTATGTCAAGTGTATTTTTAAAAATTAAAAAAAATAATCCCTACACCCAATGTGAGGTTGGAACTTATGATCCCAAGATCAAGAATTTTTTTTTAAAGATTTTATTTATTTATTTGACAGAGAGAAACACAGCCAAAGAGGAAACACAAGCAGGGAGAGTGAGAGAGGGAGAAGCAGGCTTCCTGCCAAGCAGGGAGCCTGATGTGGGGCTCAATCCCAGGTCTCCGGGATCATGACCTGAGCTGAAGGCAGTTGCTTAACCAACTGAGCCACCCAGGCACCCCCCCCCCCAAGATCAAGAATCTTGTGTTCTGCCCAGCCAGGTGCAACATAAAGAATTTTTAATTTAAAAAATATATAGATATAGATATTTGCTTACAATGATCTAGGCACTCTCATGCATTTGGGTTCCAGTGGCCAAACTTATTGACTCCTCTAGATGATTGGATTTCTGGAAAAATTAGAAAGATTGCTAGAAGAGAAGGAAACACTTCAGAGGTACCAGTTTTAGAAAACATAGCACTAACACAACTCATAGGTTGTGACTTTACCTTGGACTTCAATGCTCTGTAACAGATGGAATTCGAGAAACAATGTAAGAGAAGACAAAACCAAACCTTCAAAGAATCCATTAAACTAAATGCACTTTTTGCCTGTCAGGTACCTGACCACGTAACTTTGCATGTTAAAAGAGCAACTTTGGTGGGGCGCCTGGGTGGCTCAGTTGGTTAAGCGACTGCCTTTGGCTCAGGTCATGATCCTGGAGACCCGGGATGGAACCCCACATCGGGCTTCCTGCTCGGCAGGAAGCCTGCTTCTCCCTCTCACTTCCCCTGCTTGTGTTCCCTCTCTCGCTGTTTCTCTGTCAAATAAATAAATAAAATATTAAAAAAAAAAAAAAAAGAGCAACTTTGGGGCGCCTGGGTGGCTCAGTCGGTTAAGCGACTGCCTTCAGCTCCCGGGATCGAGCCCCACATTGGGCTCCCTGCTCGGCGGGAAGCCTGCTTCTCCCTCTCTCACTCCCCCTGCTTGTGTTCTCTCTCTAGCTGTGTTTCTCTCTGTCAAATAAATAAATAAAATCTTAAAAAAAAAAAAAAAAAGAGCAACTTTGATTGAAATGATCACTCTCAGGTAAGAAATCTTAAATTTCCAGATAATGTCTCAGGTAGAAAGACTTGAAAACTTAATACTTAATATGCATACTTCTGGGGCACCTGGCTGGCTCAGTCTGTGAATAGGGGACTCTTGATCTTGGGGTTGTAAGTTCAAGCCCCACTTTGGGTGTAGAGATTACTTAAAAATACAATTTTGAAAAAAATACTCGCAGTTCTTCTAGAAAAAAAAATCACTATAAATCTTGGTTACTTTATTGCAAAGTAGTCTATATTTTGTCTACATTGTAAAATCTTCAGGGATGGAAAAAAATCAAATCAACATGAGAACGGGAATGAAAGCAAAGACTGGCAGCGTTGAGTGCATACTCCTAATAAACATGGAGTGAAATGCATACCAACCAAATTGAAATCGGATTCCCAAAATATATGATATCCATGTGAAAATGAGAAACAAAAATGGGTGCTGTTTTTAAGCATATGATACTTATGATTCACTTTTTGGTGAGGGAATATCTAAGTTCGGCCAAGAAAGTTAATGAGTGTGATAATGAGAAATATTCTTTATTTGGCAGGAATCACAGCAAAATTTGATACAATTATATCAGAGCGTTTATGCAAAATATAAACATTGACACAAAATAATATTACACATTGTTTAGGGAATAAAAGACAAAACTAAATAATTAAAATGAGAGATGCAATGAATAAGATCATCTTGAATAAAGAAATGTTAGACATTACTCAATTATTTTAAGTACAAGTCCAGGAACAAGCTATGCAGAATATATAACAATTATTTTAGATTTGTTGATTCCCAAAATGCAAATATATCTATGTGTGAACATCTTGGGGGATTTTGTTTAGCAGATGACTCGACTACGGAAAGGTTTTATATTCTCAGCAGACGACTTATAAAAACTGAATTGAGAGGAAGACAAAAATAACCCAAAGGGCCAGGAATATGACAATGCAACAAAAATGCATGGAAAACTATGATGGATTGTAATAAAAAAGCCTTGAAAAATAATTCTAGGGAAATCTATTTTATATTGTCTTGTGTATTCTTTAAACTTGATAGTGAATGATGCGTTAAAAAACTCCTTTGACATCACTGAATTTTCTTGTTTTTTTAAGATTTTGTTTATTTATTTGTCAGAGAAAAAGACAACAAGCAGGGGGAATGGTAGGCAAGGGAGAAGCAGGCTCCCCGCTAAGCAAGGAACCCAATGCAGGACTCAGTCCCAAGACACTGGGATCATGACCTGAGCTGAAGGCAGCTAGATGCCCAACCAACTGAGCCACCCAAGCATTCCAACATCATTGAATTTTTAAAGGGTAATTAGGAACTACACTAGGAACTAGTGTTTTAAAGGGTAATGAGTGTTTTAAATTAGTGTTTTAAAGGGTAATTAGGAACTACAATTAGGAACTAGCAAAATTTCAGTTTTGATGAAATGTTGGAGGGTTTTAAACACGTTTTTCTTTTTTTTAAGATTTTATTTAGTTAGTTATTTGAGAGAGAGAGGGAGGGAGAGTGGAAGCGAGCACACAAGTGGGGGCAGATCAGAGGGGGGAGGAGGAGCGCAGGAGAAAGTATCTCAAACAGACTCCCTGCTGAGCACCGAACACTGAATACTGATGCAGGGCTTGATCTTATAACCCTGAGATCATGACCTGAGCCAAAATCAAGAGTTGGATGCTTAACTGACTGAGCCACCCAGGCGCCCTGAACAGGTATTTTCAAACAGAAATTTTTAAATGCTGAATCTCAATGTTGAATCCACAATGAGAAAGCCAAGCGAATGCCATCATGTCACAAAAAACTTGGAAGGCAAGCAAGATACCTTTTAGGAATGGTTAATTGCATTAATAAAGACACAGATTCTAGAATGCAAAGTACACATTAGCAAATTCCAACTTCTAAATGTATTAGCTAATGTGAAGTGGCAGTAGGGTGAAATCTTCTAAGTCAATCAATCATATAAGTGCCAAAATTTAACACACATAACTGCCCTTGAAAACATTAAAAGAATTAAGATGCTCCTTAAGAGCTTCTTTCTGCTTGTGAGATGGGATGCTGCCCAATTCATGAATCACTTAATAAAGCCAATTAGATTTTCAAAAGAAAATAAAAAGATGTTGTTTTAAGAAGTAAGCAAAAAAACCAAAAACAAACAAAAAAAGAACAAACCACAAAACCACCAGGAAGCCAGATTTATGAAAAATAAGTTACTGATGCCAATTTACAGAACTTCAATCTGAGTGCTTTTTTTTTTAAAGATTTTATTTATTTATTTGACAGAGAGAGAGATCACAGAGAGACAGGCAGAGGTGGGGGGGGGGGCAGGCTCCTTGCCGAGCAGAGAGCCTGATGTGGGGCTTGATCCCAGGACCCTGAGATCATGACCTGAGCCAAAAATTGAAGCTTAACCCACTGAGCCACCCAGGTGCCCCCTGGGTGCTTTTACTTATGTAGACAATGCTAAGAAAAAGGAGGAAGATTCATTTTATTGTGATTTCCAAGATCCAAAACTAAATTTCCAAATTATTTCATTTTATTTTGCTATGTAGGACCCACTAGTAACATCCTTCAAAGAGAAATTCTGTGATTCTGAAAGAACATTATGGCTTTTAAAAGTATCCAGGGTGCCTAGGTGGCTCTGTGGGTTAAAGCCATTGTCTTCGGCTCAGGTCATGATCTCAGGGTCCTGGGATGGAGCCTGCTTTCTGCTCAGCAGGGATCCTGCTTCCTCCTCTATCTCTGCCTGCCTCTCTGCCTACTTGTGATCTCTCTCTCTCTGTCAAATAAATAAAATCTTTTAAAATAAATAAATAAATAATTTTTAAAAAGTATTCTAATCCAGGCAACATACACTATTGAAAGGATTATGATAAAAATGGCCCATTGCCACTCTGTAAAAGTTTATAATTGAAATCAACCATATACACAGAAGAAAATGATTTCTTTTAAGATTTTATTATTATTTTTTAAGATTTTATTAATTTATTTGACAGAGAGAGAGAGACGGTGAGAGAGGGAACACAAGCAGGGGAAGTGGGAAAGGGAGAAGCAGGCTTCCTCCATCCCAGAACGCGGGCTGAAGGCAGATGCCCAACGACTGAGCCACCCAGGTGCCCCAAGAATTTCCTTTTTAAAGGTAATCTCTGCACCCAATGTGGGGCTCAAACTCACAACCCTAAAATCAAGAGTCACAGGCTCCACCAACTAAGCCAGCCAGGTGCTCCATGGAGGAAGTGATTTTGATGGGATATTAATGTATTAAGAACCCAAAATTAGGGTGCCTGTGTGGCTCAGTCAGTAACCGTCATGATCCCAGGGTCCTGGGATCAAGCCCCACATCAGGCTCCCTCCCTGCTTAGCAGGAAGCCTGCTTCATCGCTCACTCCCCTGCTTGTGTTCCCTCTCTAGCTGTGTTTCTCTCTGTCAAATAAATAAAATCTTAAAAAAACAAAAACAAAAACAAAAATCTTGTTCTTCTCTAAAACCTAGTATGACTGGGGCGCCTGGTGGCTCAGTGGATTAAAGCCTCTGCCTTCGGCTCAGGTCATGATCTCAGGGTCCTGGGATGGAGGCCTGCATTGGGCTCTCTGCTCGGAAGGGAGCCTGCTTCCCCCTCTCTCTGCCTACTTGTGATCTCTCTCTGTCAAATAAATAAATAAAATAAAAAATAAAATAAAATCTAGTATAATTACTGTTGTAAAACTGCAATATACTTGTAATAATGTTACATTTCTATTATTTTACACCAACATTTGATTTGTTTAATTTATACAGAATGATTAAACATTTGTCCTAAGTGTTGTTATTGAGAAATAATTAAAGCATACAATGTCTTATAGGAGAATGGGGCTACTTTTCTTTCTTACTTTTTTTTTTTAAGATTTTATGTACTTCTTAAGAGAAAGAGAGAGTGCACAAGCAGGGGGCAGAGAGAGAAGAAGGCTCCCCACTGAGCAAGGAGCCATCCCAGGACCTTGGGATCATGATCTGAGCCGAAGGCAGATGCTTAACCAACGGAGCCACCCAGGCATCCCTGGGGTTCCTTTTCTAATTCTCCACACAGGGATCAGCAAAGTACAGCTTGAGAGCCAAATTCTCCTCCTGTTCCGTGTTTTTATATGCTCCCCCTAAGCTAAGAATGGTTTTAATGTTTAAATCGTTGAAAAAGATCCAAAGAAGAATACTATTTCTTGACACATAAAGATGATATGAAATTCTCATTTCAGTGTCCCTAAATAAAATTTTGTTGGAATATAGTCACGTCCATTTGTTTAAGTATTGTCTGTGGCTGCTTTCATGCTCCAACAGCAGAACCAAGTAGTTTTGACAGAGACCATATGACCTACAAAGCCTAAAATAAATACTGTCTCGCCCTTTACAAAAATTATTGCCAACCCTGGCTCTAAAAATCACCCTATGGCCTTAGGGCAGCCCCTTAGAAACATGAATCCAAGCAAAGGTCCCTCTGGATCTCTCAACACCTAGTTGCCACCTGAGCATCTCACTTTCATGGCCCACAGACATCTTGAATTCAGTGTCGCCCCGTACTTGCTTCTTCTGGCACCCTCATCAACCCAGTTGCTCAACCAGAGATTTGGAATTTTTCTTGACTTCCTTCCACTTGAACTTCCTTGCTCCTCTATCCTATTAATTATCTCTTGTATCTTCTTCTTTTTTTTTTTAAGATTTTATTTATTTGACAGAGAGAAACACAGCCAGAGAGGGAACACAAGCAGGGGGAGTGAGAGAGGGAGAAGCAGGCCTCCGCTGAGCAGGGAGCTGGACGTGGGACTCGATCCCAGGTCTCCGGGATCATGACCTGAGCCGAAGGCAGTTGCTCAACCAACTGAGCCACCCAGGCACCCCTTGTATCTTCTATGTCTTGTATCTTCATCCCTTTCCATGCACCTCCTGCCATCACCATGGCTGAAGTCATGGGCATTTCCTGAAGGATGGCTAGACCAGTGTCCTTGGGGGAGCTCTCAGTCCCCGCTCTTGAGCCCTCTCACCCATTCTCCACCAGGTACCCAGAGTGGTCCTCCTAGAATACAAGTCTGACCTCATCTGTCCCTCCATGGTGGAGAATTAGACCATGTGTCCATTCATGATCTCCTCCTGTCATGGTGCCATCTTTCCTCAGGCCTCTTTCTGTGTGGGGATGATGACATTGACAATCCTGGCATCTGGACCCAAGGACCACCCCTCGCTGGGTATGTGTCCCACACTGGGCCAGTCATGCTCTCTTTCCTGGGGATATCCATCTTGAGTGCAAATGCCTAGATGCTGAATTTATCAATACTAGCTGTAGTTTTATAGGGTAGGGGTTTGGGTGTGGGCTCTAGAGCCATACTGCTTAGATTTGAATCGCAGCTCCACTGTTCACTCAGCTGTGACTTTGGGCATGTCACATAACCACCCTCACCCGTGCAATGGGGGTCAGAACAACAGGTCATACTTACTGAGGCCTGACGGCTTGAGGATTAACTAGGTTCATATCTGTGAAAGACTGAAAGCAATGCTTGGCTTTCCTTTCAACGTGGGAACCTAGTAAAAGGAGCTAACCTTACTACCTAGGGTGTTAGCACACAAATTCCTCCAGCTGGGACATCCCTTTTCTCTTCCCTTGGCTTGGCCATTATCTCTTTAGTTCTCTTTAAGAGATCCCTTTGTTGGGTCAGGGCGCCTGGGTGGCTCAGTTAAGCATCTGACTCTTGAGCTCAGCTCAGACCCTGATCGGGGTCTTGAGTTCAAGTACCGCAGCATGGAGACTACGTAAGAATAATAATAATTAGGGGGGAAAATGAGGTTTCTTTGTTTTTCTTAACATAGTTCCAGTGGAATTTTGTCCCTTTTAACCGAAGAACTCTAGCCAACACCCCTGGGGCTTCCCATTGCCCTGGGGACATGGGGTAAAAACTTTGTCCTGAGTGTCACCTCCTGCCACTCCCCTCTGAGCACCTCCCCCCCTCCAGCTCCTAGTGTGTCCCGGAACTTGCCAAGCTCTCCCTTTGACCCCAAGGGCTCAGAGCCCTGCTTCCTATTCAGGACCGTCCTCTAACTTCCTATTTACCAACCCTCCCCATTCCTTCTGGAATCTACCTTTTTAAATACTCCTCATTGTGGTAAATAAAAACGGGTCATACCTACCCATTCCTGATAGGCCCCTGGAAAAGAGCAAAGTCCTGTGCCCTCTCCACTACCATCAGGTTTGGGGTCACTGTATAAGACTTGTGATAACCCATGACCAGATTTTTCTTTTTTTCTTTAAAGATTTTATTTATTTATTTGACAGAGAGATCACAAGTAGGCAGAGAGGCAGGCAGAGAGAGGAGGAAGCAGGCTCCCCACCAAGCAGAGAGCCTGATGAACCCTGAGATCATGACCTGAGCTGAAGGCAGAGGCTTTAACCTACTGAGCCACCCAGGCAACCCCAAGACCAGATTTCTTGATCAGATTTTCTCCCACTTTACTTTCCATAGTCTGCAGTAAAAGTTTTGTGTTCCATTTTCCAAATAGAAATGCTGTTATAATATATAATATTCTTATTAAAATGGTCCACACACATTTCAAGTTCTGCTACAGGCCCTTCCTTCTCCCCCGCCCACATCCCTGGGGTTCTCCTTGGTCATCTTCACTGTCTTACTTTCCCCATGTCCCCAGCAGGCAGAGAGCTCTTGGAGGCCAGAAAGGCCGCTTCTCACCGCCTGGCCAGGCGGGGCCAGTTAATGTTTAATGAGTGAGTGAATAACATCTTTTCAAGGAAGATGGAGGAAACAAGTCTATGATCTGCCCTCCAGGAGCCCTTCTGCTGAGTCAAGGGGCCCAGATGGAAACTGCGGTCAGCTTGCTGTTTCCCAAACCCACTCCCACAAGGGCAAAGGCACAAATGGACTACGGTTCCTGCTGGTCCTCAGCTCCAGCTGCCTACTTCCCAGAGCCTTAACCCCTCCCACCCCCGACTCTGCCTTCTCCATGCTGGAAGGGGGGGGGGGGTGGTAAGGGGGTGCAGTGACAGGTGGCTGTGTCTTCCCCAGCCCCGGGGGAAATCAACATCATAGGTGTCCTACAACCCAAAGAGAAGAAGCTGTTAACAGAAAGGTTGATTTGTTCTTGGTGCCGGGAGTCGCTGTGTTTCCATTTTGTGCTGTCCACAACATGTATTATTACCTTTCAAAGCAAAAGCAAAACCAGAATAAATATTGCTTTCTAAGTTGCCTTTTTTGTATGTGTTTTGATTTTGTGGTTTATTATTCTTTATTTTAGTTGAGTAGAAGCCAGACTTCTTTCCACAAGGCACACACTGACTCAGCACACATACAAACCCCAGGAATTAAATTATTATACAAAATTATAAGTAGGAAGAAGGGGGTGGAGGAGGAGTCCAGGTCCTGGAGAGGTCAGAATGTGGACAGGTTTTTGGATAAGAAGAGGCCTGTTCAGAACCAAAGGTTCTGCACCCCGCCCCCACACCTAGTAGGGGGAGATGGGGAGGGACAAAGGGGATGAGGGGTGGGGCCAGCCTGGGTAGGGGCAGCCCAGAGGAAGCCTTGGATTTTGCCACATTCCCTCTGTGACCTCAGTTTTTTTCTTTTCTTTTATCCTTTTTTTTTTTTTTTGATGGGCAGCAAAGCAAGGTTTATTGAGTGATAGCAAAGTGATAATACAAAGCTCCCAAGAAGGAAGCGGACCTGAAGGGGTTGCCCGACCCCCATTTTCTTAAAAAGAAATGATTTCACATCTGCTCTTTTTCTGTAAATACCTAAAAATTTTCGATGAAAAATAAACTCTTTTCAAAAGAACCTTCTTCTGCAGGGAGCTCTCTCTCACCGTGGGAGGGGGGAGAGGGGGACCCAGGGTCACAGGGGATGGGTTGGGGGCCAGCCAGGGCCTGACCTGTGGGAGCAGAAAGCAATTCCCTCAAGCCAGTGAGGAAATGACCACCCCCCCCAAAATACACACACAACACAGCATTCCAGGACACCCCCCGACCCACCCAAGGGACTTGTACAAATTCCCTTCACAATCAGCATAAACATTCTGGGGGTTTGGGAGTGCAGTGGACTTGCTGCTGGTTTTCCTAAGGCTGCCTCCTGCTTCATTAAGGAAATCACTGCTGTGCTCCCCAGCTGAAGAAACACAGGAAGGAGCTAGAAGGGAACCACCTCTCCATGCTGCCTCAGAGGCCAAGCGAAAGGATGGCTCCCCAAATAGGGCCAAGTGGAAGGACCCAGCAGGCACTCAGTGCTCAGGCTCTGGAGCCAGGCCGAGGGATGTGGCCGCGCAGCCCGGCTGGCTTACCTCAGTTTCCTTATCTGTGGACTTAGGCCAGGCACTGCTCTAGAAGTCTGATACTGACCACTTCGTCCTGACCACAGCTGTGTGAGGGGAATGCTATTCTCTTCATTTTACTAACACAGAACGGTAAGAATGTAACTAAGGCCCCACAGCTCGTAGGGGGTACAGAGGAGCCTGGAACACAACAGTGTGACACCACTGAGCTCTTCTGGCTCCACATGGGAGGTGCCTTTACCAGCACCTGCCTCAGGGACTCCGTGTTAGGAGTAGAGGAGATGGGGATTGCAAAGTGCTTCCTAGTGCACCTGTTCTGAGGAGCCCCACAGTAAACACCAGCCCACCTCCAGAAACCCCCAGTAAACACCAGCCTGCCGCCAGGAACCCCCAGTAAACACCAGCTGGCCGCAAGGAACTGCCAGTAAACTCCAGCCCCCATCATCCATCCTAGTCAGGTGGCCTTCTGAACCAGCCCCAATCTTGGCACTGGCTGCACAAACATGATAGTCTTTCTGTGCTTAAAAAAAAAAAAAAAAGATACTTACTCTAAAAGAAGGAGAAGATGGGGTCCCTGGGTGGCTCAGTCATTGAGCGCCTGCCTTCAGTTGGGGTCCTGGGATGGAACCCTGCATCAGGCTCCCTGCTCTGCAGGAGGCCTGCTTCTCTCTCTCCCACTCCCCCGCTTGTGTTCCTCTTTTGCTGTCTCTCTCTCTCTGTGTCAAATAAATAAATAAAATCTTTAAATTTTTTTTTTTAAGATTTTATTTATTTGACAGAGAGAAACACAGGCAGAGAGGGAACACAAGCAGAGGGAGTGAGAGAGGGAGAAGCACGCTTCCCGCAAAGCAGGGAGCCCGATGTGGGGCTACATCCTGGAACTCCAGGATCCTGACCTGAGCCAAAGGCAGACACTTAACGACTGAGCCTCCCACACCCCTAAAATAATATTTATGTCTCCTTAGCTTTCCTTTATTCTTCAGTTATAATTCTAATATGTGATTATGATAAACATTCCTTACAAAACCAAAAAGTCACAGCCATTATGGAAAACAGTGTGGAGATTCCTCAAAAAGTTAAAAATAGAACTACTGGGGCGCCTGGGTGGCTCAGTTGGTTAAGCGACTGCCTTCGGCTCAGGTCATGATCCCGGAGACCCGGGATCGAGTCCCACATCGGGCTCCCTGGTCGGCGGGAAGCCTGCTTCTCCCTCTCTCACTCCCTCTGCTTGTGTTCCCTCTTTGGCTGTGTTTCTCTCTGTCAAATAAATAAAACCTTTAAAAAAAAATAGAACTACTATTATGATCTAGCAATCTCATTCTGGGTATACATCCAAAGGAAATTAAATCAGGATTTTGGAGAGATATCCACACTCACTGCCCAGTATCCCATGGTGAAAAACTGTTTTCGTGCATTCTCCTTATTGAAGAACATTTATTTTATCTGTTTTCTTCTTTTCGCTATTTCTTCTAATGCTTTCGCTATTTCATCTGAAGATTTTAATTTTTTTTCTTTTTTTAAAGATTTTATTTATTTATTTGACAGAGAGAGAGAGAGATCACAAGTAGGCAGAGAGGCAGGCAGAGAGAGAGGAGGAAGCAGGCCCCCTGCCTAGCAGAGAGCCCGATGTGGGCCTCTATCCCAGGATCCTGAGATCATGACCTGAGCCGAAGGCAGAGGCTTTAACTCACTGAGCCACCCAGGCGCCCTGAAGATTTTAATTTTAAGCAACCTTTATTTTAATTTTTTTTTAAGATTTTATTTATTTATTTGACAGAGGGAGAGATCACAAGTAGGCAGAGAGGCAGGGAGAGAGAGAGGAGGAAACAGGCTCCCTGCTGAGCAGAGAGCCCTATGCGGGCCTTGATCCCAGGACCCCGGGATCATGACCTGAGCTGAAAGCAGAGGCTTTAACCCACTGAGCCACCCAGGAGCACTACCTTTATTTTAATTTTAAGGGCTTAATTTTAAGCCCCCAACAGGGAGCTTAAGCTCACAACCCCGAGATCAAGACTCACCCACTCTACTGAGCTCCTTAAATAAATATTTTTATAGAAATATCTTTATCCTCTCATGAAAGTATTTTTCTTTTTTTAAAGGGTACCTGGGTGGCTCAGAGGGTTACAGCCACTGCCTTTGGCTCAGGACATAATCTCAGGGTCCTAAGATTGAGGCCAGCATTGGGCTCTCTGCTCAGCAGGGAGCCTGCTTCCTCCTCTCTCTCTGCCTGCCTCTCTGCCTACTTGTGATCTGTCTCTGTGTCAAATAAATAAATAAAATCTTAAAAAAAATAAAAATAAAAATAAATAAATAAAATAAAAATTTTAGGGACGCCTGTGTGGCTCAGTTGGTTAGGCGACTGCCTTCAGCTCAGGTCATGGTCCAGGAGTTCCAGGATCGAGCCCCTCATCAGGCTCCTTGCTTCACGGGAGGCCTGCTTCTCCCTCTCTCACTCCCCCTGCTTGTGTTCCCTCTCCGGCTGTGTTTCTCGCTGTCAAATAAATAAATAAAATCTTAAAAAATTAAAAATAATAAATAAAAATTTTAGTTAACATACAGTGCAATATTGGGATTTCTGGAGTGAAAATACTTTCTTCTTTTTTTTTAATTTTTTTTAAATTTTTTTTTTAAAAGATTTTATTTATTTGACAGCGAGAAACACAGCCAGAGAGGGAACACAAGCAGGGGGAGTGAGAGAGGGAGAAGCAGGCTTCCTGCCGAGCAGAGAGCCCGATGTGGGGCTCGATCCCAGGACTCTGGGACCATGACCTGAGCCGAAGGCAGTCGTCCAACCAACTGAGCCATCCAGGCACCCCATGGAGTGAAAATATTTTCAACAAGAGTCGCTGGAATATGGGGCGACTGCCTTTAGCTCAGGTCATGATCCCAGGGTCCTGGGATCAAGCCCCTATATGGGGCTCCCTCTACATCAGGGAGCCCGCTTCTCCCTCTGCCTTTGCCACTCCTCTTGCTTGTGTTCTCTCTCTTGCTCTCTTTCTCTCTCTCAAATAAATAAATATTTTTTTTTAAAGGGATTCTCTGGAGTAGAATTTGCACACCTAAAGGAACATGAATGTAATTCACACCTCCATTGAGTGAGTTAAATATTTATCAAAGGTGTATTGCATTATGCCTATACTCTTTCAGGTGCTGGGAACACAGCAGCGGGGTTGGTAGAAGAGGTCCTTGGACCCCTCGTGGATCTTATGTTCTTAGGGGACGAGGGGAGAGGATGAGAGCAAATCATTTAAGTGTTAATACATAGTCAAAGTGCTCTCCAAAATAGTTGTTCAATTTTAAAACAATTATTAAAAATGGTACACAAGGGCACCTCGCTGGCTCAGTCAGTGGAGCATGATTCTTGCTCTTAGGGTTATGAGTTCAAGCCCCATGTTGAGGGTAGAGTTTACATCAAAATAAAAAAAAGGTACACAAATACACACACACAGACATGTCACTACCAACACAGGCTGTCATTAACTTTCAAGAAGTTTGTTCATCTGGGGCGCCTGGGTGGCTCAGTTGGTTGAGCAGCTGCCTTCGGCTCAGGTCATGATCCTGAAGGCCCGGGATCGAGTCCCACATCAGGCTCCCTGCTCGGCGGGAAGCCTGCTTCTCCCTCTCTCACTCCCCCTGCTTGTGTTCCCTCTCTGGCTATGTTTCTCTCTGTCAAATAAATAAAATCTTTAAAAAAAAAAAAAAAAGAAGTTTGTTAATCTGATAGATAAAAAAGATTGTATGCCTTTGTTGGATTTTTCATAAATAGTAGGAATTTTAAACATCTTTTTCTGTTCCTCAGCCATTTCTTTTGTGAACTATCTATATTCTTTGTCTTTCTGTTGCTTCTTGATAGGTGCTCTGTGCTTATACTATGCATGTGTTATATTTGTTAGAAATACTTACTGCAAACCTGTCATTTGTCTTTTAACTTAGTTTTGGACTCTTGCTGTATTTATGTTTAGATTTTTTTCCCCATCAAATCAATCAATCTTTTCCATCATGGCTACTCATTCTGCGTTTAGGTGGAAAACCCTTCTCAACCCTCAAGTTGTAAACACATTCACAGATTTTCTTCCTGAACTTTGATGGTTGGAGGAGTAACATTTAAGTCTGCAAGGGAGCTGAAGTCCATCTGGATGTCAGTCCAGCCTCTCTCAGGGAACTATCCCTCCCCAACCACGAGTGACCTGCGGGTCCTTAAATCTTATGGCCTTGTCTTTCCTGCTACAGAGTGACATATACTGATCATCTCCAAACAAAGAACTCTTTTCCTTATAATCCTGGAAAAAATCATTGGTGCTGTGGGAAAGTACCTTCCCAGTCTGCCCTCCGGCAAAGCTCTACTAATCCATAAAACCTACCCTTTGTTCCGCGTGCCCGCCTCCCCCAGTGTCTCTGTCACCCCTAACTGGCAATTAGAGGCTCACACTCCCTGCCCGGCCTTGTCACCTACACACAGCACTCTGTTCCCACCATACTGATGCCGCTCACCCTCACCCAGTGTGAATCATACTGGGAACTTCTTCAGGGCTCAACTCTCACATACAAATTCTTACAGCCAAGACCTTATAGACAGTAGATGCTCCTTAAATGTTTGTTGAATAAATGCACACATAAGCAAGTGAATTCAGTGCTTACTATATGTACTTAGGTTGTGTGTGTGTGTGTGTGTGTATATACATATATGACATAGTCATATATACATATTTTTTACTTATAAAATAATCCATGATTATCATAAAATATTTACAGTTATAGAAGTCTGCAAAGCATGTCTCCCATAATCCTGCCCCTTAGTGATAACCACTGCAAACCACCTGACATACAAAACTTAATTTGGGGGCGCTTGGCTGGCTCAGTTGGTGGGGCACGTGATCCCAGGACCCTGAGATCATGACCTGAGCTGAAGCAGAGACTTTAACCCACTGAGCCATCCAGGCACCCCTAAAAATAAAATCTTTAAATGAACTCCAATTATTAATTTGAATTCTTACAACAGTCATGCAAGATAGGTTTTATTAGCCCAATTTTCCAGTCAAGGAAACTGAGGCCCAGAGTGCTAAAGCCACTTAACTGGGGTCGCAGACATGGTACGTGGTCAAGCAGAAGATTCTTGTGGGGTTAAATGGAATAATGGGTGCCCACCAGCCAGTGATGCCCGGTACACTGAAGACTACCAGCATAGGAGGGTCCCTGATCGTCTTTCACAGACTCACCACTTCTGATCTTCCAGAGGTTCGAACATTCTGGGGTTTGGTGCATAACACAGGATCACATGTGGTGTTCTCTGGGAGAACCAGGTCCTGGATGACCTATTCCCCAACAAGGAGGTTGCAGACATGGATAGGGTCTGAAGGACAGTGTGATGGTAGCATGCACGTAGACAAGCTCCAGAAGGCTGGAGCCCTAATCCTGGCTCTGCCACATACTTGCCATGTGAACTTGGGCAAGTCACCTCTCTGAGTTTCTCCTCCATGTTTGTCAAACAGAGATAATTAAATCTGTCCTCATTGAGTCATCATGGGGTTATCAGGGGTGACGAGCATGAACTGGACGTGTTGGGAAATCTTTTCCTCCTAAAGCTCCTTGCACATCCTTCTTTCTTTGTACTTATCATTCTGCATTGGAAATACCTTTTTCCCAGTCTGGCACCCTTGAGAGGAAAAAGGAAAGCAATCGTAGATAAATAGATATTTTAAGGGACAACTCCTACATGTGCCTTAGGTTTTTTGCACAGCGCGGTAGTTAAGTTTGCAAACCCCAGAAGTGAAATGCCTTGGTTCAAATTCCAGCTCCACCACTGAAGAACTATGTGAATTTGGGGGGCACCTGGCTGGCTAGGGCATGTAACTCTAGATCTCGGCATTGTGAGTGCGTGTAGAGATTACTTTAAAAAATTAAATCTTAAAAAAAAAAAAGAATTATGTGAACTTGGGCAAGTTATTTTAACTCTCTGGGGGCCACCTAGGTGATTCAGTTGGTTAAGCATCTGCCTTCGACTCAGGGCATGATCCCAGGGTCCTGGGATTGAGTCCCATATCAGGCTCCTTTCTCAGTGGGGAGCCAGCTTCTCCCTCTCTCTCTGCCTGCTATTCCCCCTGCTTTTGCTCTCTCACTCTCTCTCTCTGTCAAATAAATAAATAAAATATTTTGGGGAAAAAAAAAACTGGGATTCTCTGTTTCCTTGTCTGTAAAACAAGGATAAAGACAGCATATCCCTCATCAACAGACATCCCTGTTGATGTGAAGATTAACTGAGACATTACACCTATTGCAATGAATAGAGGTCAGCAAACTACAGTCCATGGGCCAAATCTGGCCTGCTGCCTATTTTTATACAACTCATGAGCTGAAAGTGTTTTTATATTTTTAACATCATCGAAAAACTAGTGGAAATTTGTTTTCCCCCTTGTCATATACATTCCTACATGATAGCCTCAATTTTGGCTCTTTGCCTACAAATCTTAAAATATTTATTATCTGGCCTTTTACAGAAAAAGTTTGCCAGCCCCTGGTTTAATACAATTCCTCACCCTTACAAAGATCTCAGTGAATGTTAACTACCTATTACAATGGTAAGAGATCAGTAGTTTTATCTCTATTTTTACAGATGGTGAAACTGAAGTCAGAAATGAGAAGTGAGGAGAACCTGGCAGGCTCAGTTGGTGGAACATGTGACTCTTTTTTTTTTTTTTAAGATTTTATTTATTTATTTGACAGAGAGAGAGAGATCACAAGTAGACAGAGAGAGAGGAAGAAGCCGGCTCTCTGCTCGGCAGGGTTCAATCCCAGGACACTGAGATCACAACCTGAGCTGAAGGCAGAGGCTTTAACCCACTGAGCCACCCTCGCACCTGGAACATGTGACTCTTAGTCTCAGGGTTGTGAGTTTGATCCCCATGTTGGGTATGGAGATTACTTTAAAAAAATAAAACCATGGGGCACCTAGGTGGCTCAGTCATTGGGTATCTGCCTTTGGCTTGGGTTATGATCCCAGGGTCCTTTGAACAAGTCCCACATCAGGCTCCCTGCTCAGCAGAAAGCCTGCATCTCCCTCTCCTACTCCCCCTGCTTGTGTTCCCTCTCTCCCTGTCTCTCTGTCAAATAAATACATTTAAAAATTTAAAAATAAAAAAAATAAGATAAAATCAAAATTAAGAAAGAGAGAGAGAGAGAGAGAGAGAGAGAGAGAGAGAGAGAGAGAAGTGACCCTAGCCATTCCTATGATTCTTTAGCATTGTTCTGGGGTGTTTGAGATTTTGTGGCAGTGCCCTCAGTAGGGGAGCCCTCATCACCCACACCACACACTCCTTGGGTACCATGTTGGAAAAAACCCAGAGGTTTCTTGGCCTCAGCATAGGAGGCAAGATGCAAATTCCCTTCCCTGTGGATTTCTCCTCAACCATTCTGGGGATTCTAGTACCCCAGCACCATCTGCCCACCACACATTTACAAAACATATATTTATGGAGAAACAGTCTCTGGGCTTCCCTGTTTCCCTGCTGGGGCTCAGGGTGGGACGTGTAGATGGCTGGCGAGCTCCTACCCACAGCCTCACAGCCGCCGCTCAGGGTGGGATGGAAAGGGTCTGCTGCAGGAGGGAGGACGCAGGCCGAGCACAGCTGCAGAGACAAGCGGGCATACTGACCCTGGACCCGCGCTCTCCCTGTCTGTGAAAGTGAAGGCCTCCTCCAGTGAACTGGGCGTCGTAAATCTGTACTGGTTTAAGAGTTCAGGGTTTGGAGTCAGGCTGACCTGGATTTGAGTTCCAGCTCCCGCCACTATCTCTGCGGCCTTGGGCCCACCACTTCTGGTCCCTGGGCACCGAGGAGCTTAAAGACCGCCCAGGCTGAGGCTTTCATTTTGCCACCGAGAGACTGTTCTGGGGTTAAGTCGTGTCCCCTTAAAATTCACTTGTGGACGCCCTAACCCCCCGCACCTCAAAATGTGTCTTTATTTGGGCATAGTGTCTTTACAAAAATAATCAAGTTAAAGTGAGATCATTAGCGTGGGCCCTAATACGATAGGACTAGCTGCAGAAATGTGGGGACAGACACACACAGGGAGAACAGCATATGAGGATGAAGGAAAAGATTGGGGTGATGATTCTACAAGCCAAGTCTCAGCCAAGATTGCTTGCAAGCCACTGGAAGCTAGGGGAGAGGCACGGAATACATTTGTCCTCATAGCATGGAGAATAAATAAGGAAGGCAATGAAATGATAATTACTACTATTAATAATAATAATCTATAAAAAGGTGGGTTTTTGTTTTTATTTTTTTTTTAATTTTATTTATTTATTTGACAGAGTGAGATCACAGGCAGGCAGAGAGAGAGGAGGAAGCAGGCTCCCTGCCAAGCAGAGAGCCCAATGCAAACCTCGATCCCAGGATCCTGAGCTCATGACCTGAGCCGAAGGCAGAGGCTTTAACCCACTGAGTCACCCAGGCACCCGGTTTTTTGTTTTTAAAGATTTTATTTGTTTATTTGACAGAGAAAGCACGCACAAGCACGGGGAGTGGCAGGCAGAGAGAGAAGGAGAAGCAGGCTCACCACTGAGCTGAGCCCAATGTGGGGCTCAATCCCAGGACCCTGGGATCATGACCTGAGTGAACCAAAGGCAGATGCTTAACCAACTGAGCCACCCAGGCACCCCTATAAAAAGGTTTTTGTAAGCAATCTCTATCCCCGACATGAGCTCTTTTACATCTTCATTCCTTTCTGGAGTATAGGTCTGATTTTTTGCAACATGAAGTTGAGAACAAGCATGGTAGAACCACAAAAATAGAGGAAACCTATTTCTTGACAACACAATGATATAGAAACCCTGGACCATCTTCCAGACACAGTTGGTTGGGGCTTAATTGCATTTACAGCTAACCCGGACGTAATAAATATAGCTTGTTTTGTAGTCTGTCTCTCCCGGGGACTTTAAGTTCCATGAAGGTAATTACCCATCAGCCCGGACTGCCCTGTTCATGTTTGTATTATGAACCTCTAGCCCAGTGCCCAGCACTGAGCTAGTGTTCAATAGTCAGATGAAGAAATAAGTGAGAAAATTGAGGGCTAGAGCAGTTGAATAACTTGCCCACAGTCATGCTATGTCCCTGATGGGAGGCAATATGAGTCCATGTCTATCTGCCCCAAGAGTCGGTGCCCTTAAAACTCTACTCCATTGACCAGGCTAATTCTCAATGGCAGCCGTACTTCCCATTTCTCTCCTTTTTTTTTTTTTTTTTTAAGATTTTTTTTCTTGGAGGGGTGCCTGGATGGCTGAGTCCATTAAGCGGCTAACTCTTGATTTCAGTTCAAGTCATGATCTCGGGGTCCTAGGATCGGTCACCTTTCACGGTGCCCACCTCTGCACTTAGCAGGGAGTCTGCTCCCTCTCCCTCTGCCCCCCTCCCTGCTCTCTCTCCTTCTCTCAGAAAAATAAATAAATCTTAAAAAAAAAAAAAAAAGATTTTGGGCACCTGGGTGGCTCAGTGAGTTAAAATCTCTGCCTTCAGCTCAGGTCATGATCTCAGGGTCCTGAGATCAAGGCCACACTGGGCTCTCTGCTCAGCAGGGAGCCTGCTTCCTCCTCTCTGCCTGCCTCTCTGCCTGCCTGTGAGCTCTCTCTCTCTGTCAAATGAATAAATAAAATCTTTTTTAAAAAAGATTTTTAAGACTTTTTTTAAAAAGATTTTATTTTTAAGTAATCTCTACACCCAATGTGGGGCTGGAACTTACAACCCTGAGATCAAGGGTCGCAGGCTCCACCAACTAAGCCAGCTGGGCGCCCAAGCTAAGAGATCTTGAGTTTGATTTTTATTCTAAGGGTAAGAGGAAACCTTGAACAGATTTAAGGATATAAGAGCTATGTTCCCAAAGGATCACTCTTGCTATAAAATAAAAAAGTAATATCATCTATAAAATAAAAAAGTAATATCAACGAAATACAATTATGTTCATAAATTACTTAGCACAATGTCTTATAGTAAACACATACTAAAATTGTCACCAGCAATAGAAGTAATAAGTGTCCCATGAATCAGATGTGATTAAATGCCTACGGGATTAAATCAGAAGTAACACATGTGGCCTTAAAGCATGTTTTCTTTGGCCAAACAATGTTTTAAATTTTAAAAAATTGGTTGCCAGGGCACCAGTGTGGCTCAGTCCATTAAGCGTCTGACTCTTGATTTTGCCTTGGGTCATGAGCTCAGGGCCCTGGAATTCAGCCCTGTGTCATCTCCTTTAAATTCTCTCTCCCCATATGGGATGCCTCAGTGGCTCAGTCAGTTATGCATCTAATTTGCAGGCTCAGGTCAGGATCCCAGAGTCCTAGGATTGAGCCCTGAATCAAAAGTTTCTCTCTTTCCCTCTTTGGATGCCCCACCCTGCTTGTTCACTCTCTCTCTCTAAAATAAATAAATGACATCTTTATTTTATTAATTTTTAAAAGATTTTATTTATTTATTTGACACAGAGAGAGACAGCAAGAGAGGGAACACAAGCAGAGGGAGTGGGAGAGGGAAAAGGGGGCTTCCTGCTGAGCAGGTAGCCCGAAGTGGGGCTCCATTCTGGGACTCTGTGATCATGACCTGAGCCAAAGGCGGATATTTAATGACTGAGCCATCCAGGTGCCCCTGAATGGAATCTTCAAAAAATCAGTTGCCAAGATTTAAAAATCTGGAATTTTACATAAATTTTAGAGTCCTAGTGTCTCTCAAAAATCAGAAGACCTGGCAACTTTGGTCGCATGTCCACATGGCAGAGATCTTGAGTGGTCTGGTGGCTCCTGTTGCTCTATGGTGCACAAGTCTTCAGTTTACCCCAGTCCCCACCCAGCCCACATTGTTCACTGGTGACACCTGCCTGGTTCCTCCAGGTTTTGGAGTGTGAGAATCAGAGAGGAAGTTAATAACTATGATGGCCAGATTTGGGAGCAACCAAAACTCTGATCCAAGGTGATCTGGGTTGCTCTCCTGCAATAAGCCAGGACTGGAGTCAGTCCAATTGTAGTGTATTTGCAGAAAGGCTAAGGGAATGGGTGAGGACCCTAAGCCTCCTACAGAGAGATACAAATTGACCATGCCCCTCTATCTTCAAAATGTTTGGATTACAAGCAACAGATGCAAATTTCAGCTAGTCAAGTAAAGGGAATTTTATTACAAGGTAACTGGGGAGGGAGGCTATGGTTCCAGGTGGCAACCTAATCTTTGCATCATGTTCTGGCTGGAGAGACAACTGAAATGATAGCACAATGTTTTTATTTTTAATTTTTATTTTTTTAAAGATTTTGTTTATTTATTTGACAGAGAGAGATCACAAATAGGCAGAGAGGCAGGCAGAGAGAGAGGAGGAAGCAGGCTCCCTGCTGAGCTGGGAGCCCGATGCGGGCCTCCATCCCAGGACCCTGAGATCATGACCTGAGCCAAAGGCAGAGGCATTAACCCACTGAGCCACTCAGGTGCCCAGCACAATGTTTTAAAATTGTATATGTCTGCAGGGCGCCTGGGTGGCTTGGTTGTTAAGCATCTGCCTACAGCTCAAGTCAGGATCCCAAGGTCCCGGGATGGAGCTCCGCATCAGGCTCCCTACTCTGCGGGAAGCCTGCTTCTCCCTTTCCCACTTCCCCTGTTTCTGTTCCCTCTCTTGCTACGTCTGTCCCTCTGTCAAATAAATAAATAAAATCTTTTTAGATAGATAGATAGATAGATAGATAGATAGATAGATAGATAGATAGTAGATATCTACACCTAAAAAAGGAGATGGATCCACCAGTGAACTAGAGGTTTCAACCTATTTCAGGTTGATGGAAAATGGCAAACTACATTGGTGAAGGCAGCAAACTAGAGAACGTGGAAAGGGGGCTGCTGGAAAAGAGGGAATCTATTTTTGGCAGAATTCTAGAGATGTGCCTGATGGGACAATGAGAAGTGGGGTAGCGTAGTAGAGTCAGAAGTGGTCTATAAATGTAGGTACTGACTGCACGTCTCACCCAGATGCCCTTCCACCACACAGAATGGGGAGCGTTTGATGGAGGTCTCTTCTCAACACAGCTAAACTCTCTGGGGATGTTGAAGACAGCTGGAGGAAGGGCTACCATCTGAATAAATCTCTCCTCGAGGTCCTCCAGCACTGTAAGGGTCCCTCCCACGCCTCCAAAAATGAAGCCTTCAATTAGAAAGCCTCTAGCAAGTTCGTGCAAGGCCCCCCAACCTTTATGTTGCCTCCTTCTTAGAAATGCACACCAGAGGCGCCTGAGTGGCTCAGTGGGTTAAAGCCTCTGCCTTCAGCTCAGATCATGATCTCAGGGTCCTGGGATGGAGGCGCATTGGGCTTTCTGCACAGCAGGGAGCCTGCTTCCTCCTCTCTCTGCCTGCCTCCCTGCCTACTTGTGATCTCTCTCTCTTTCAAATGAATAGATCTTAACAAAAAAAAAAAGAAAAGGAAATGCACACTAGGGCACCTGGTTGGTTCAGTCGGTTAAGCATCTGCCTTCAGCTCAGGTCATGATCCTGGGATCCTGGGATTGGGGAGTCTGCTTCTCCCTCTCCTTCTGCCCCTTGCCCCTGCTCGTGCCCTCTCTCCATCTCTCTCTCTCAAATAAATAAAATCTTAAAAAAGAAAAGAAAGGAAAAGAAAAGAAAAGAAAAGTGCATACCACACAAGATTTGCCAGGCATTTGAAGAGAGCCTTTATGGGAAAGAGTGAAAGAGGAAGACCAAGATAAACAAGGAGGAAAAAAAAGTCTTGGAGGTAGCAAAAGTACTTTAGGGAACCCTAGTTAGTATCCTTGGAGAAATTTGAAGTTATTATAATCCTCTAAACAACAACAGCATGTTGTTTTTTTTTTAATGAACAGAGGACAGGAAAGACTTCTTGTAATTAAGTATACAATTGCTTAAGCTTATTTTTTAATGCAGTTGAAAGATTTTATTTTATTTTTTTTTTCAGTTAAAAGATTTTAAACAAAAGGTAAGTTCCGCAGAATGTAGAGTTGAGAAGGGCAGAAAATTTAAGAGCTGACCCAAGAATAAATAGAAAAGTCGAAACACCGATCATCAAGAAGAGATTGGAAAGTGATGAAAGGTACAAGGCCAGATGTTTGATGAGGAGCAGGATATTTAAGTCGACTCAAAGTCACATGTCCCAGAAATATTTGTTAGTTACAAAGGAAAAAATGGGGACTTTGCCATGAAGATACTTGCAGGACACCAACTTAACCAAATGGTCAAAATTAGCATCCCCGTGACCGGGACAAGCTGGCAGTGGACTAGGGTCCCATGCACCAAGAAGGACACAGCTCACTTCAGTCATATTCCTGCTAATTGTACAACTTGGTTCTAATCACGAAGAAACATCAGCCAAACCCATCTGATGGCCATTCTACAAGATCATTGGCCCAGGCATTTCCACAATGCCAACTCAGAGGAACTAGTCCCCAGATTAAAAGAGATTGAAGATAGGACAATTAAATGCAATTTGTGATCTTGGAATGAGATCCTGGACCTGAAAAAAGTAGCTCTAAAAGGCATTATTGCAACAATTGAGAAATATTGAATACAGATTGTATATTAAGCAATAGTCATGCAGTAATATTAAATGTTCTTATTTTTTATAATTATACTGTTATAAAAAATAGTTAAGAGAATGTTCTTATACCTAGAGAAAGAGAGAAAGGGAGGGAGGAACAAAAGGATGAGAGAATTATATAGAGCAAAATGTAAATATTTATTGAATCTGAAATCCTTGTGTGGTTCTTAGGACTTTTCTCCAAGCCTAGCATTATATCAAAATAAACAAATAAAGCATTAAAAAATACCAGATCAGATGATTTTCATAGCTGAATTTTCTCTAATCATTAAAAATCAGGTGTATCTAATGCGATTTTTTTGCTACATTTTATTTTATTTTTTCAGTGTTCCAAGGGTCATTGTTTATGCCCCACACCCAGTGCTCCACGCAATATGTGTCCTCAATACCCACCACCAGGCTCACTCATCCCCCCACCCCCTCCCCTGATTTCATTTCTTTTTTAAAAAGATTTATTTATTTGAGACAAAGAGTTCTGTGTGCATAAAGTAGAAGTGAAGGGCAGAGGGAGAGAGGGAGAGAAGCAGACTCCCCACTAGGCAGGGAGCTCCACACAAGGCTCAATCTCAGGATGCTGAGATCATGATCTGAGCCAAAATCAAGAGTCAGAGGCTTAACTGACAGAGCCACCCAGGTCTGTCCTCATTAATTCCTTTAAATATAGATTTTAAAACTCTGTAAATACTATTTTTTAAAAGCCCACAACTTCCTTACCAGAATTCAACAGCAAGAATCATTCTAAGTGGTTGAACCCAAAAATCCTTTCCATCAAAACTGGCAAAAGAAACGGATTTCTGCTTGCATGCTATTATTCAATATTGTTTTCAGAGGTTTTAGTATTCAGCTGAACAAGAAAATAAAGTAACCAATATAAATATTGGAAAAGAAAGGATAAAATTATTATCTCCAGAACTCACGAGGCTTTCACCCTACTTCTCTGGCTCCCTTGCAGCAAAATGTCTCAAAATAATTATCCAACCTTATTGCCTCCATATTTTCTTCTTTCATTTTTCTTAAATCTGCTCCAGTCTGGCTTCTGTTCCCACTCCTCCACTGAAACAAGGTCACTTCCTGACCTTCCGGCTGTAAGTCCCATGGTCAATCTCAGCTCTGGTTTACTTGCCTGATCCAGCCAACAACTTACTCCTCCTAGAAACTGTTTCTTGTATTTAATTTATTTTTTAAGATTTTATTTATTCATTTGAGAGAGATAAAAAGAGAGAGAGTGGAGGAGGGAGCAGAGGGAGAAGCAGGCTCCCCACTGAGCAGGGAGCCGGGCGGGAGGACTCAATCCTGAGACCTGGGAGCATGACCCGAGCCGGAGGTAGACGCTTAACTGACTGAGCCCCCCAGGTGCCCCCAGAAACCTTTTCTCAAACTGAACTCTAGGGGCGCCTGGGTGGCTCAGTCATTGAGCATCTGCCTTCAACTCAGGTCATGGTCCTGGAGTCCTGGGTTTGAGCCCCACATCTGGCTCCCTGCTCGGCAGGAGGCTTGCTTCTCCCTCTCTCCCTCCCCCTGCTTGTGTTCCCTCTCTTGCTGTGTTTCTCTCTGTCAAATAAATAAAAATTTTTATTTTCTTTTTAAAAATTCTTAAAAAAAAAAAAAGTACTGTGGATTAAAAAAAAATTGAACTCTAGAATCAGTCTTTTGGTCCTCCTACCTCTTTGGTTTCTCCTCGTCTGTATTCTTTGCAGAATCCTTCCCACTTTTCCAACCTCCAAATGTTAGAGTTCCCCAGGACACAGTCCTTGGACCTCTCTTATCTACTTTCTCCTCTTAGGTGAGTTTATCCAATTCCATGGCCTTAAATTCTGTTTCTATCCTGACAACCCCAGATTTGAATCACCAGCTCTGACCTGTCCCCTGACCTCCAGACAAGGAAATCCACTGCCTGCTAGCCTCTTCCTCTTGTGACCCGAATCGGCATCTCAAGCACAATCTAATCGAAACATAATCTGGGTTTTCCCTGCAAAGCCTCCATTCACCTAGTTGTTCAGGCCAAAAATATTGTGTCCTTCTGGAATCTTCTCTTACTCTCATGTGCCACCTCTTCAATCCATCAGCAATGATGTCAGCTCTGTCTTCAAAATATATTCCTAATTTGGACAGTTCCTATACTCCACAATCACCAAGCTGGCCCAAGCCACCATCACCTCTCTCTGGATTGTTCACTTTGATTCCTAACTGCTCCTGCCCTTGCCCCCTGCAGTCTACTCACCACTTAGCAGCCAGAGCGACACTTTTAAAACTTGTCACCACTCTACTTAACTCTGTCCCCAAAACACATCAAGCACAGGCTCACCTCAAGACCTTTACTCCTGCTAAGAATATTCTTCCAGTGATTCGCCTGATTCAAGTCACTACTGAAATGTCACCTGTTCAGAGTGGTCTTCCCCAATCAATGCATCTAAAATAGCCTTTCTAGGGGCGCCTGGCTGGCTCAGTCAGTGGAGCCTGCAACTACTGATCTCGGGTTTAGTCTTGTGGTTGTAAGTTCAAGCCCCATATTGGGTGTAGAGGTTACTTAAAAACATAAAATAATTAAATAGATAAATAAAAATAAAATGGCCCTTCTAGTCACTCTCTATCCCAAAGCCTGCCTGACTTTTCTTATAATAGCTATCATCCCTTGATAACATTTTATACTTATTTGTGTATGATTATCTACCTTTCTCCATTAGAATGTTAGGTCTGTAAGGACAAGAATTTTTTTTTTTTTTAAAAAAGCTCTAGGGTCACCTGGGTGGCTCAGTCATTAAGCATCTGCCTTCAGCTCAGGTCATGATCCCGGAGTCCTGGGATCGAGTCCCGCATTGGGCTCCCTGCTCAGTGGGAGGCCTGCTTCTCCCTCTCCCACCCCCCTGTTTGTGTCCCCTTTCTCACTGTATCTCTCTCTGTCAAATAAATAAATAAAATCTTTAAAAAAATAAATAAATGTAGTAAACTCTACTATACCCAGCTTGAACCACAATATCAAGAGTCACATGCTCCATTGACTGAGCCAGCCAGGAGCCCCAGGTTAAGGACTTTTATGTTTGCTTATTAATGGTATCCCACTGTCTAGAACCCTTGACCCATTGTAGCTGTTCGATATTCATTGAATTAACAAATCCTGAGTGATATATTTATTTACTTGGGGAAAACCCAGTAAACTCCAGGTACAAAAAAAAAAAAAAGAAAAAGAAAAAGGGCACCTGGGTGGCTCAGTGGGTTAAAGCCTCTGCCTTGGGCTCAGGTCATGATCTCAGGGTCTTGGGATCGGGGCCCCCATCAGGCTCTCTGCTCAGCAGGGAGCCTGCTTCCCCCTCTTTCTCTGCCTACTTGTGATCTCTCTCTGTCAAATAAATAAAATCTTAAAAAAAAAAAAAAAAGACAGAGGCAGAGGTTGGACTTAGATACAAGCCAAGGAAAGCCAACAGAAGCTGGGAGAGGCAAGGAAGGACACTTCCCTGTGCGGGAGCACAGCCCCACCACCTTGATTTTAGATTTCTGGCCTATGGAACTGTGAAACAGAAAATGTCTCTTCCTTTAAGCCACCAAGTTTACCATAGTTTGTTGCCAGCCTTAGGAGAATAATTTGGGAAGGAGGATGACTACAAGACAAATATGACTAAATCAAGAGTTTTTCTTTGTACTTTCAATAAGCAATTAGAAAGTATTTTCTAATTTTAGGAGTATTTTAGGAGAGCCACACAATTAAAAAAAAGTTACTGCACCTAATTGTAGAAAAGTATAAAATCTTATAGAATGATAGAAAACAAGAGCTAGACTCAGGGGGAAATATGCAATTATTTCAGACCTCATGCAGAGCAATAACATTTAAGACCAGCCAAGAAAATTGTACAGGAGAAAAGTAAAGATGGGGTCTAGCCATACCAGCTAATAGGACTTACAGTGAAGACTTAAGAAAATATTATTGGGGTGCCTGGGTGGCTCAGTTGGTTAAGCCACTGCCTTCGGCTCGGGTCATGATCCTGGAGACCCGGGATCGAGTCCCACATTGGGCTCCCTGCTCGGCAGGAAGCCTGCTTCTCCCTCTCTCACTCCCCCTGCTTGTGTTCCCTCTCTCGCTGTGTTTCTCTCTGTCAAATAAATAAAAATCTTAAAAAAAAAAAAAGAAAATATTATTGTAACAATAAATATATTAAATATGATAAAATTAAAAGAAATAAATGGAATCCAGGGGTGCCTGGCTGGCTCAGTCAGTAGAACATGCAACTTTTTTTTTTTTAAAGATTTTATTTATTTATTTGACAGAGAGAAACACAGCCAGAGAGGGAACACAAGCAGGGGGAGTGAGAGAGGGAGAAGCAGGCTTCCCGCCAAGCAGGGAGCCCGATGTGGGGCTTGATCCCGGGTCTCCGGGATCATGACCTGAGCTGAAGGCAGTTGCTTAACCAACTGAGCCACCCAGGCACCCCAAACATGCAACTTTTGATCTCAGGGTTTTGGGTTTGAGCCCCAGACTGAGTATAGAGACTACTTAAAGATAAAATCTTTAAAAAAAAGAAAAAAGAAACAGAATCCAGAAATAGACTCATACGTACGTATACATACATATATAAACACACACGTGCAAATATGAATGTTTAACAAGTGGCAAAGGTGGTATTTAATTTCAAATTAAAAAGGCAGTCATGTATTAAATGATGCTGGCACAGTAGTATTGCTCTACTTTAGAAGATAATGAAGCTGGTTTACCCCCCCTCTTATATCAAAAGTGAATTCCAGGGGCTCCTGGGTGGCTCAGTCATTAAGCATCTGCCTTCGGCTCAGGTCATGATCCTGGAGTCCTGGGTTTGAGCTCAACAGCGGAGGGGAGCCTGTTTCTCCCTCTCTCACTCCCCCTCCTTGTGTTGCCTCTGTAGGTGTGTTTCTCTCTGTTAAATGAATGAATAAAATCTTTAAAAAAAAAAAAAAAAAGTAAATTCCAGGGGCACCCAGAAGGCACATTTGGTTGAGCATCCAACGCTTGGTTTTGGCTCAGGTTGTGATCTCAGGGTCATGAGATCAAGCCCCACAACCCACCCCTACACCCCCCATATCCCCACGACCCCCACCCAGCCCACCCCTGCCCCGTTGGGTTTTGCACTCAGCATGAAATCTGCTTAGGACTCTTTCTCTCTTTGCCTCTGTGCCTACCCCCCAGGTCCCCTCTCTAAATAGATAAATAAAATATATTTTTAAAGATTTTATTTATTTATTTGACACAGAGATCACAAATAGGCAGAGAGGCAGGCAGAGAAAAAGAGGAGGAAGCAGGCTCCCTGCCGAGCAGAGAGCCCAATGTGGGACTCCATCCCAGGACCCTGAGATCATGACCTGAGCCGAAGGCAGAGACTTTAACCCACTGAGCCACCCAGGCACCCAATAAATAAAATCTTTTTTAAAAAATGAATTCCAGAGGGTTAAATATTTAAATATGAAAATATGGGTGCCTGGGTGGCTCAGTCAGTCAAGTGCTCAGGTGATGATTCTGGGGTCCTGGGATGGAGTGGGGCTTCCTGCTGAGCAGGAAGTCTGTTCCTCCCTCTCTGTCTGCCCCTCCCCCAGCTTGTGCTCTCTCTAGCTGTCTCTCCCAAATAAATAAATAAAGTCTTTAAAAATATATGTGAAAATAAAACAAAAATTTTAGAAGAAAAATTAGAAGAGTATGTGAATGACTCTGAGTTTAGGGAGATTCTTTTAGGCAAGATAGGAAATAAAGAAGCTCTAAATAAAAGATTAATATGTTTGTCCCATATAAATTTCTTCCAATTTAAAATTTTAAAAGAAAGCAAAAGCAAAGCCAAAGGACAAACGTCTAACCAATAAAACTACCCATAACACAGATGACAGATAAAGGAGCTGCCGTAGTTTGATTACATTAAGAGCTCTTATAAATTGATAAGAAAAGGGCAAACTCTCTAAAACAAGTTGGCAGAGAATGTGAACAAGCAATTTACAAGAGAGGTACTCCAAATGGCCAATAAGTATATGAAAAGGCGTTCATCCTCTTTAGTAATCAAATAAATAAGATTTAAATAGCAATAAAATACTGTATTTTGTCTCTCACCTGCTGAAAATTAAGGGCAATGATAACCTTGGCTCTTAGCAAGGCTGTGAGAATGTGAATTTAAAATTTATAATTTAAACTTGTCCATTTGGAAAAGTAGTCGAAAGAATCGAAGACATAGTAAAAGGACAGATGCATAAGAATGTTAAGCACAAGATTGTTTGGAGAGTCAGGAAAAAACCCAAACAAAACGCAATCTGCAACAACCTGGATGCTCGTGGGTAAGAGTGGTCAAGCCAGCGGTGGCCCATCGCCTATGGAATAGCTTGCAGCTGGTAGAAGAAAAAAATGACATAATTCCATTCATTGGTAAGATCCTCCAGGTCAAATTGTCAGGTGAGAAAAAGAAGTTGCACAGAAATGTACATAACACTATCCTATTGTGGACAAAAAACCGTGGCAAAGTGTGTGCATATATAATAATTGGACGAGGTCGAGGAAAGATGTGGAAGGATATACATCATGACGTGAAGGTTCAAACGGATGACCTGGCAGGGGTGCTTGGAAGAAGAGGAGGAGAGAAGAGGTTGAAAAAAGTTTAAAAAAGGGGGCGCCTGCGTGGCTCAGTTGGTTGGGCGACTGCCTTCGGCTCAGGTCATGATCCTGGAGACCCCGGATCGAGTCCCACATCGGGCTCCCCGCTTGGCGGGAGGCCTGCTTCTCCCTCTCTCACTCCCCCTGCTTGTGTTCCCTCTCTGACTGTGTTTCTCTCTGCCAAATAGATAGAGTCTTTAAAAAAATTTTAAAAAAAGATTAAAAAGTTAAAAAAAAAAAAAGAGTTGTGGGCGCCTGGGTGGCTCAGTGGGTCGAAGCCTCTGCCTTCAGCTCAGGTCATGATCTCAGGGTCCTGGGATCTAGACCCACATGGGGCTCTCTGCTCAGCAGGGAGCTTGCTTCCTCCTTTCTCTCTGCCTGCCTCTCTGCCTACTTGCGATCTCTCTCTCCCTGTCAAAAAAATAAATAAAATCTTAAAAAAAAAAAAAAGAGTTTTAAGTCAGTGAAACAAGGACGATAATGTGCTGTTCTTAAACAAGGATGAGAAATACATTAATGGCAAAAATCAGAGGGAACGATCTCATTGTTAGCTCCAGGGGTTTGATGAAATTAATAACGGTATGGAAATAGCTCAGAAGAATAAATGATAAGCAGTAATTGGACAGTAGTGCCACACTTGCCCATTTCTATGATGACTACGTCCGGTGAAAACAGAGGCTGCAAATGCACATATATAGTGAGATCTCCTCTGTGTGTGTGTATCTGAATGGAAACGAAAGGCAGCTTGAAAGGGCAAGAAAGTTTGCAGCAGTATTTGCATTTGTGGAATCCAGGGGTCCGCCATCCCCTTTCCCTATGCCCACCTTAATTTCATTTACATGCATTTTCTAATTTTTCTTTTCTTTTCTTAAGATTGTATTTATTTGTCAGAGAGAGTGAGAGCGCACAAGCAGGGGAGCAGTAGAGGGAGAAGGAGAAGCAGGCTCCCCGCTGAATGGGGAACCCAATGTGGGACTTGATCCCAGGACCCTGGGATCATGACCTGAGCCGAAGGCAGATGCTTAGCCGACTGAGCCACCCAGGCACCCCTCTAATTTTTCTACATTAACTTGAAATCTGAGGGGGATAAAGAGAAGTGAGTTTGTAAGAATGGTGTCTAACAACGACGAATTCCAGAAAGAGAAAGAAAGAAGACATGTTAGTCCTACAGAGATGGTCTAAAAACACTGACCCTCAAAGGGACAGGATTTCAGGGTCTCCAGCTGGCCATTCCCACAATGCAAATTTCCTTCCTTCCTTCCTTCCTTCCTTCCTTCCTTCCTTCCTTCCTTCCTTCCTTCCTTTCCTTCCTTCCTTCCTTCCGTCTCCATCGAGACTCCAGTTAGAGAAACAGCCCCTGTCAGCCTACAAAGTGTGTCCCCTCCACCCACCCACAAACAAACGCACATGGAGACAGACAGACAGACAAAGAGATAGGGAACAACCAGCCTTACATTACTTACCTAATAGGGGTCACTCCAGGAATCCTTGCCTAGACAACTCAGCCCCTAGGTGACTGTTGCGTCCTTCCAGGGCACAAAGCAAGCAGACCTTTTAAAATAGCAGCTTCTCTTGCCAAACCAAAAATGAACGCCTGTCTCACCAGATGGCCTTCTACATGATTAATGGCTAAGAGACCATTAAAACCTGCCTGGTCCTGCCCGTCTCTGCCTGGGCCGTGTGGCCTGGGAGATTCAGAAAGTCCCAGGTCAATGAGCCATCAGGACACTAACTCCATATGCCTTGGCTTGCTCCCTCCCTCATTTTCGGAGTATCAACCTGAAACTCAAGCGTGAGCAATGAGCTCAAGGTCACTCACCTAGTAGACTGCCAAGCTCAGCTCAGACGCTGGTCTCCGGGGCATTTTCCACTCTGCTGTTTAGGAGGGCTGGTCTGACAGTAGACCATTCCGCATGGGCAAGGGCGATCGGCCTAACAGGTCTCACCAGGAGCGTGCCATTCAGTGTCCACCACCCAGCACCGGAGTGAAAAGACAGCTCAGGCCTGCAGGGTTTGCCTCTTTCCTTAGTGTGAGCCCTCTCCCTGTGGCTGATTTCAGGCTGGTTTCTAACCAGCTTGCCTGAATGGTCTGCTCTCAGCTGAGCCGACTCCAGCATACCTTCCCGGGGGCCTGCAGACCCAGAGTTCTGGCACCTTCTAGGTCAAGTCTGGCCTCCATCCCACCTCAGCAGTGCCCTGTATTAAAAAAAAGAAAAAATAAAGTTACTTGTAAGGCTTTATGTGGAGGCAACATGAGCAGAGTGGGACAGAAACTTGGGAACCTCAGAGCCCCGCTTCCCAACGGCGGTCCCACCGCATAGGACCAGTGCTACTAATTAAGCAGCTTTACCAACCTGGGCTTCAGTCGCCTCACCCGTAATATTGGGCTATTGATAATTGATGGGGTTGTGGTGAGACATAAAGGAAGTAATATTCATGACGTACTGGACAATGAGTCGATCCGACTTCCTTCTATGCATTACCACGAATACTTCCTTACACTGTAACACAATTTGCAAAAAATCAGAACACCAAACTCCTCTTGTGCCTTATTATCAGGAATGCACCAGTTGCCTGGTATGGAGGTGGGGGAGATTAACAGAGAAGAGCTGAGGAACCTTCGTAGGGTAATGAAAATATTCTTTATCTTGAGAGGGATGTGAGTTACTGGGTATACACCTTTGTCAGAATCCCTCTGACCTGAGGCTTTCATGCTATGGAAATTTGATTCTATTAAGAATTGAAGAGGCACCTGGGTGGCTCAGTCGGTTGAGAATCCAACTCTTGATTTTGGCTCAGATCATGATCTCAGGGTCATGGGATCAAGCCCTGCATCCAGCTCTGCCCTCAGCATGGAGCCAGCTTGTCCTTCTCCCTCTGCTCTGCCCCCTGATCTCTCTCTCTCTCAAATAAATAAATAAAATCTTTTTTTAAAAAAAGAAATGAAAAAAGGTGGGGACACGGGCATGATTGCCATGACAACTGACTTTCAAAAGCGTACAAATTAACAAGTGGACATGAGGAAGACCTGGGTGAGCGGCCTCACCGGGCCAGGCCCAAACCCTCCTCTCATCCCACCCCAGAGGTGGCCCTAATCTGTCTCTGAGGTGTCCAGGCAGCTGAGGATTGCGGAGACCAGGAGGGCACTGGGTTTAGGCAAGGGTACTACCGTGTTCTGGGACATCACTCCAGCACCAGCTCCCATCTCTCCATCAAGTCACCCCTCTAAGACCACACACTGAGGGAACCACAAGTCAGAGTTCAGTCAAGATTTTCATTGTGCATGGGATGCTCAAACCAGGCAGTGTGACTCAGCTGAAAAGTCCCACCCCGAAGAGCTGGCTGTTGAACCGAGTTTATCGGACAGAGATAGCAATCAGCCCGAGCATGCCCTGCAAGACCACGAAGCAATGGTTTCCTGCTTCCTGCGTTCCTAGAGCCCGTGCCCTGAGCCCGGGCCAAATCCCACCCTCCCCAGTGCATCGGCATCAGTGATCTGCCCAGAGACTGTTGCCAAGAGACCAAAGGCTTAGGAAGTCCAAGAAATCCTGTCCTGCAGGCCTCGATATTAACGGGGGGGGGGGGGGGGAGCATGGGAGGAATATTCTTGCGGTAAGGAACCAATAAGATCTGGCCTTATTCATATCCTTTCTTACAAGAAAGCAGCAAGCAAACAGAAGTGTCACAAAGAGGGTAGGAAGCAGTGGTTACTTCAAGATGAAAAACGAGTAATTAGTAAAATGAGCAGAACTTAACTTTCCTGTCATTCAGAAGACACTTGACCTAAGACCCTAACAGATAGAGAGGCTTTCTGATCTCTGATCGTGTTCCCATTTCATTTCCACAGATTTTAATCTGGATACTGAAAGATGGGCACAAGAGTTCAATTGAGTCACCTGGGTGGCTCAGTCGTTAAGCAGCTGCCTTCGGCTTGAGTCATGATCTTAGGGTCCTGGGGTCGAGTCCCACATTGGGCTCCCTGCTCAGTGGAGAGCCTGCTTCTCCCTCTCCCTCTGCCTTTCGCTTTGCCTACTTGTGCTCCCTCTTTCTCTCTCTGTCAAATAAATAAAATCTTTTTTAAAAAAGTTCAATGTTAAGATTTAGTTTTTAAAGAGCACACTTAGCATGATGAGCACTGAATAACGTATAGAATTGGTGAATCACTGTATTGTACACCTGAAACTAATATAACACTGTATGTTAACTATCCCAGAACTAAAGGAAAAACTGAATAAAATAAAAAAGATTTAGCTTTTTTTGGTTTACTTAGTTATCTCCCTGTGAATGAACAATTAACATAGAAATGTCTAAACATTTAATTATACTGAACTTAAAATGTTTACAGTAAAGAATAATAGAACAATGGACTGTTACCTCTTTTTGTCCACAAGAGTGATGTGTTTATAGTGTTACCCTGTTTTTCTGGGAAAGTAATAAGAAATTACATTCTGCTAATTTGGGAAAGTACCTCAACAAGAGTTTTTCTGTGGACTCCTGTCAAAAACTCACATTTCTGGGGCACCTGGGTGACTCAATTAGTTAAGCAGTTGCCTTCAGCTCAGATCCCGGGGTCCTGGGATCAAGCCCCGAATTGGGCTCCTTGCTCTCCTGGGAGCCTGCTTCTCTCTCTCCCTCTGCCTGCTGCTGTCTCTCCCTCTCTCTCTCTCTCTCTCTATCAAGTACATAAACAAAACTCACATTTCTTACCATAGTACACAGTCTGTAATGCTATTCTGAGTAAAAATAACCTGATTTGCAACACTAGAAATGGGCAGGAGACATGAAGAGGCACTTCTCCATAGAAGACATACAAACGGCTAACAGACAATGAAAAAATGTTCATCATCACTAGCTATCAGGGAAATTCAAATCAAAACCACACTGAGATACCACCTTACACCAGTCAGAATGGCCAAAATTAACAAGTCAGGAAACAAGTGTTGGAGAGGCTGCGGAGAAAGGGGAACTCTCTTACACTGTTGGTGGGAGTGCAAGCTGGTGCAGCCGCTTTGGAAAATAGTGTGGAGATTCCTTAAAAAATTAAAGATAGAGCTACCCTATGACCCTGCAATTGCACTACTGGGCATTTACCCCAAAGATACAGATGTAGTGAAAAGAAGGGCCATATGTACCCCAATGTTTATAGCAGCAATGGCCACAATCACCAAACTGTGGAAAGAATCAAGGTGCCCTTTAACAGATGAATGGATAAAGAAGATGTTGTCCACATATACAATGGAATATTATCCCTCCATCAGAAAGGATGAATACTTAACTTTTGTAGCAACGTGGACTGGATTGGAAGAGATTATGCTGAGTGAAATAAGCCAAGTAGAGAAAGTCAAGTATCACATGGTTTCACTTCCTTGTGGTGCATAATGAGTAATATAGAGGACAGTAGGAGAAGGAAAGGAAATGGAAAGTAGGGTAAATCGGGGAAGGAAACGAAATATAAGCGACTTTGGACTCAGAAACAAACTGAGGGTTGGGGCGCCTGTGTGGCTCAGTTGGTTAAGTGACTGCCTTTGGCTCAGGTCATGATCCCGGAGACCCAGGATCGAGCCCCACATCGGGCTCCCTGCTCGGCGGGAAGCCTGCTTCTCCCTCTCTCCCTCCCCCTGCTTGTGTTCCCTCTCTGGCTGTGTTTCTCTCCGTGAAATAAATAAAATATTAAAAAAAAAAAAAAGAAACAAACTGAGGGTCTGGGGGAGGGAGTGGGGGGATGGGAGAGCCTGGTGGTAGGTACTGAG
>PITA01001981.1:155461-175466 GCA_004023965.1 Spilogale gracilis
GCCCCCCCCCCCAGAAGAGCCTAACTTAATCAGTAGAGCATATGATTCTTGATCTCAGGGTTGTAAGTTTGAGCCATATGTTAGGTATAAAGATTACTTAAGAATAAAATCTTTTTAAAAATAAATAAATAGGCGGCGCCTGGGTGGCTCAGTTGGTTAAGCGACTGCCTTCGGCTCAGGTCATGATCCCGGAGACCCGGGATCAAGCTCCACATTGGGCTCCCTGCTTGGCGGGAAGCCTGCTTCTCCCCCTCTCACTCCCCCTGCTTGTGTTCCCTCTCTGGCTGTGTTTCTCTCTGTCAAATAACTAAAATCTTAAATAAATAAATAAATAAATAAATAAATAAATAAATAAAGTCTTTTTAAAAAATAAAAATGCTTAAAAAACAAAAGTAATAAATATCTTGGTAAATATAAAAAACTAATTTTGTTCCTCTTAATTTCTTAAAATATGTGTTACTTTTTTTTTTTTAAACATTTTATTTATTTGACAGAGAGAAACACAGCCAGAGAGGGAACATAAGCAGGGGGAGTGAGAGAGGGAGAAGCAGGCTTCCCGCCAAGCAGGGAGCCCAATGCGGGACTCGATCCCAGGTCTCCGGGATCATGACCTAGGCTGAAGGCAGTCACTTAACCAACTGAGCAGCCCAGGCGCCCCAAATATGTGTTACTTTTTAAAGCAAAAATGATGTCATATTGTAGGCTTTATATGTAGATGTAATACATATGACAAGTTCTGAAAAATGGACAAAGAGGAGTTAGACTGATCTCTAAGCTTGCAAGGTTTCTGAATTTCATATAAAGTGTTATAATATTATCTGTACTTAGAATATGAAAAGTTAGAGATATATGTAGTAATCTGGAGAGCATATACTAAAAACCATTGTAAAGGGGAACATCTAAGAAGCCATTAACTCATGTCATACAGAAAAGTTGGAGTAAAATGCTTAAAAGTAAAAAAAACAAACAAAAAACCTGATTTGCAGATTGGATATTGCAGAATATAAATTCCCTATCGCCTTTAAATAAGAAACTTGTAAACAAGTTGGCTATGTGTACTGAATTTATTCCATTGGTGAACGCATTTCAGTTTATCTGTTTCAAAAATAACTCAAGATTGAGTTTTAGATACTCAAATCTGCTATTAAAACCCATTAAGTGACATTTAAGAAAACATTTTTAAATGGCTTGTTTTTATTTTTCTTTTGAAGGTACATGTGTGTTGAGAGCTGTGATTTATGCTAGAAATTGACACCACAGTCTGAATGTTTGAATAAGCACCAAAGTTGCTTGAATTTTCGCCAGGCTAAATTAGATCTTGTGTTATCAGAGGTCACTCAGTTTGAGAAATGCATGTGCTATGATTGACTTCCCTATTTTTCTTTCTGCCCTAAAATGCCTTGATGGGGAACAGACCAAAGTATAACAAAAGGGGCAAAAGATAGTACCATAAGAGACACAAAAAAATGGCCCCATGTACTGCCGATGTTCTCTGTCATCAGGAAGCAGAAAGACGGCAGGCATATCTGGAAGAATCTCTAGACACAAACTGCAATCATCACAAGTAAACAGGAAGAGCAATAAAAAGACTTTACATGGTGAAGGTCACAGGTTAAGGAGGTCTTGGAAAGTAATTTGGCTGCAGAGGGATCTTTGTTCCTTCTGGCAGCAGGTGGTACTGGCGAGTTTTCAGAGCCCTCCAGCTTCCAGGTTACTGAATGTAATGGGAGCGGCCATTCTGTAATCATTATGGTGCCAGATTCCCAAGTGAGGCAAAGGGGGTTTCGCGCTTGTGCCAGGCATGGGGCGGGTGTGAACAGCGTATCAGAGACCGGCAGGTGACGGGGCTATTTCTAAACGGTATGTTTCACCCTGACTTCGTTTTGGACTAAATCCAATTAGTTTGATTCACAAACTCAATATAATTCATTGCTTTTGAAAAATTGTCCCACCTCCTAATATGTTACTTAAGGCACTTAAAAGACAAATGTCAGCCAGTGGTTCTTGAAATTTTTGGTGAAAAATATTTTTTTAAAGAGTTTTGTTTATGGGCGCCTGGGTGGCTCAGGTGGTTAAGCAACTGCCTTCGGCTCAGGTCATGATCCCGGAGACCCGGGATCGAGTCCCATATCGGGCTCCCTGCTCGGCGGGTAGCCTGCTTCTCCCTCTCTCACTCCCCCTGCTTGTGTTCCCTCTCTGGCTGTGTTTCTCTCTGTCAAATAAATAAAATCTTTAAAAAAAAAAATAAAAAAAATAAAGAGTTTTGTTTATTTATTTGACAGAGAGAAACACAGCTAGAGAGGGAACACAAGTGAGAGAGGGAGAAGCAGGTTTCCCACTGAGCAGGGAGCCTGATGCAGGGCTTGAACCCCGGACTCCAGGATCATGACCTAAGCTGAAGGCAGTTGGTTAACCAGCTGAGCCACCCAGGCACCTCTGAAAAATATTTTTTCCATATTTCAATTTTTTAAAAAAGATTATTTATTTATTTATTTATTATTTGGTGGGCAGAGAGAGAGAATCTCAAGAAGGATTCCCCGCTGAGCGTGGAGCCTGGCACCTGGTTCTATCTCTCCACCCTCAGATCTTGACTTGTACTAAAATATAAAGTCAGAAAGCTTAACTGACTGAGCCACCCAGGCGCTCCTCCGTGTATAAGATTTTTACTTATTTATTTTTATTTTTTTTAAGATTTTATTTATTTATTTGACGGAGAGAGAGATCACAGTAGGCAGAGAGGCAGGCAGAGAGAGGAGGAAGCAGGCTCCCTGCTGAGCAGAGAGCCCAATGCAGGCATCCATCCCAGGACCCTGAGATCATGACCTGAGTCGAAGGCAGAGGCTTTAACCCACTGAGCCAACCAGGTGCCCCTATTTTTTATTTTATTTTATTTTATTTTATTTTATTTTATTTTATTTTACATTTTATTTTATTTATTTTATTTATTTATTTATTTTATTTATTTTATTTATTTTATTTTATTTTATTTTATTTTTAAGATTTTATTTATTTGACAGAGAGAAACACAGCCAGAGGGGGAACACAAGCAGGGGAGTGAGAGAGGGAGAAGCAGGCTTCCCACCGAGCAGGGAGCCCGATGTGGGGCTCAATCCCAGGTCTCCAGGATCATGACCTGAGCCGAAGGCAGTCGCCCAACCAACTGAGCCACCCAGATGCCCCTATTTTATTTTTTTAAAGATTGTTTCTAGGGGTGCCTGGGTGGCTCATAGGGTTGAGCCTCTGCCTTCGGCTCAGGTCATAATCCCAGGGTCCTGGGATCGAAGCCCACATCGGGCTCTCTGCTTAGCAAGGAGCCTGCCTCCAGCCTCTTTCTCTTCCTGCCTCTCTGCCTACTTGTGATCTCTGTCTCTGTCAAATAAATAAATAAATCTTAAAAAAAAAAAATTGTTTCTATTTATTTGACAGAGAGAAACACAACCAGAGGAACACAGGCAGGGGGAGTGAGAGAGGGAGTATCAGGCTTCCTGCAGAGCAGGGAGCCCAACGCAGGGCTCAATCCCAGGACCCTGGGATTTTGACCCAGGCCGAAGGTAGATGCTTAACGATTGAGCCACCCAGGCATCCCCATATATAAGATTTTAAAATTCAATATCCATCTTTTCAAAATGGACAAGACTTTTAAAAGAAGTACAATTACATTTTACTTTTAACATTTGTTTTTGAAAAAGTTTTTATTTTATATTGCTACATTTTAATATATCATGTGCTTTTCAAAACTGTTGCAAAGTATTAGATGAACCCTTGCTGGGGTCTAAATATTGCTTGTTTCCTGTTATAACACAATCAAATGTCAATGGTGGGGAGGGGATGAAGATACTACTAAGAAACTGACCCAAAAGAAAAAGAGAGAAATTAAGACATTTGGAGGTCAGACTGAGAGCATCTAACCAGCATTCTAGGAGTGGAGAATGGGGCAAATGGTAAAGAGGCAGCACTTGAAAAAACAAGGGGTGAGGATTTTTCTAGAATAGAAGAAAGACATCAGGGTGCCTGGGTGTTGCAGTGGGTTAAAGCCTCTTCCTTCAGCTCAGGTCATGATCTCAGGGTCCTGGGACTGAGGTCCACATAGGGCTTTCTGCACAGCAGGGAGACTGCTTCCTCCTCTCTGCCTGTCTCTCTGCCTACTTGTGATCTCTCTCTCTGTCAAATAAATAAATAAAATCTTTAAGAAGAAGAAGAGGAAGGAGGAGGAGGAGGAGGAGGAGAAGAAGAAAGACATCATCAGTCTTCAGGTTGAAGTACCCAAGTACTTAGCCGCTTCCATAAAAATAAGCCCTTGAACTGACAGCTGCGGGCACCTCTGAAATGGTTGGGATTGGCATGAGGCTCAAAGCAGATTTTAGCCTTAGAGATATTGCATACATTTTTAATAAGGAGGCTGGATTTGTGTGTTTCACATGCAGTCAGGAACTATTTTTAAAAGAACCTAACCAGATGTAAAGATTGAGTTTCTATTGGGAAGCCGATCGGTTGGAAGGCAGGGAGAGGACTTTGGTGAGCAGATCACTCTTGGATCCCCTCAGAGGGTATCTGCCCTGGAGATGCCAGTGCTGGGGTAGAGACAGAGCCATGCAAAAGTCTCGAAATAGATGGAGACATTGGCTTCTGGCGGCAGCAGCAGCTCCTGGTCATGGGGTGCTGCTGATAAGGTTTGGTGCTCACAAGCAGTAATGGAGTTCAAGCTCATGCTAATCCCACAGGCTGGACTATGGTTCTGTCTACCTTACAGATAAAGACTCTAAGGCTTAGGGTGCCTGGGTGGTTCAGTCGTTGAGCATGCACAGTGTCTGGCTTCTCCTAAGTCCCAGTACATGTCAGGTCTAATGACTAGTTAGTATACTGGTGAATAGGGCTGCCCTTTAAGCTTCTGTCTAAGGCACAAGACTTTGTTTCAAGTGATGCGCCCTCAGGTCGGACAAATGTGTTTTGTTCTGGAAGAGCTCACACTGCCACAGGAGGTGCAGGGTCTGTCTAGCTTGCACTAGGTCCAGGGACAGCTAGATCCAAAGTCGGTGACAGTGCCAAATGTCACTTCTGCTTCTCTCTGCCTGGACTCTATTCTCTAACATCTCCCGGGCTCATGGTTGGCTGGCAGCTATGGAAGCGTCCATCTTTTCCACCCAGCAGGAATTCAGGGATGCCTTTTGAGCTCTGTTTTCATAAATTCTGAAGGTGGTTCTGATATAACATGGCCACGGAGGAAGGGACCTCTTAAGACTGGGGAGCACCCTCTCGAAACACATACTGTATGCAGAGGAAGGAGGGACAGAACCGTTTCCCAGAAGAGTGACACGTACTTCTAGACAGACCAAATGACAGAGTTTACCCACGGTTCACTGCCTCCCCAAAAAAGCACACCCTGGGGGCACCTGGGTGGCTCAAGGGGGTAAAGCCTCTGCCTTCAGCTCAGGTCATGATCTCAGGGTCCAGGGATCAAGCCCTACATCGGGCTCTCTGCTCTGCAGGGAGCCTGCTTCCCCCTCTTTCTCTGCCTGCCTCTCTGCCTATTTGTGATCTCTCTCTGTGTCAAATAAATAAATAAAATCTTTTAAAAAAAAGTACACCCTTGCATGTATTGCTTTTTGCCTCATAACAGAATCAGTGTCCTTTTTTAGCAAGTTTTAACACCATAACCAGACTCTGTGTGTGTGCAGGCCTGTGGAAAACTTGTTTTTCTCTCTGGACTCTGTAACATCTTCTCTTTGTCCCTATTGTTCTGAAATTTCCTGCCAATGTAACTTGGCATAGACCAGTTTTCATCTACTTTTCTGGGAACTTAGTGGGCTTCACTATGGGAACCAGTGTTCTTTGGAGTTCTTGAATTGTTTTCTTGGAGGATTTCCTCCCCTCTGTTTCCTCTGTTCTTTCTGGAACTCCAGAAACAGAGATAGTAGACCTCCTAGACTGGTCCTCTACGTTTCTCATAATTTCCCTGTTATTTTCCAGCTCTGTCCTCTTGCTCTACTTTCTGCGACATTCCCATACCAAGATTTATAGCTCTTCTGTTCTAATCTTCCTGGATGTTATCATAATTTTAATTCCAGGAGCTGTGTTCTATGTGTGTAAGACATCATTTGACATAGAGGAAAGGTCTGAATTTAAAAAAAAATCTCCACATGTAAAATACAGAACAAAGTCCATTCTATGAGATTGGTTTTCACTGTATCAGGCCCAGCTCAAGAAAGTAGTTTCAACTCCACACAATTAGTAGCTAAAACCAAGACACCTTTGTGCAATTGCCAAAGCACCGGTTTTCCTGGTTTGCATGGAACTAGTCAACACTGCGTCTGGGACCAAAGGAAACATCACATTTGGAAGTGTTGGAAATGAGGAGTTACTTTAGACTAACACCATGCCGTTAGTGGGCTCATTGACAATAAAGCTTTCCCCGTAGACTGATGACCCATATAGACCTTAGCAACCGTTGTATTTATGTGGGATCAATTAGAATCTGGAAAGAGAAATGGCTGGAAGAACATCCAAAGTTCCTAGACAGTCGGCTGGGATGAAACATTCAAAGTGGTAACAAATACTGTGAAACACAGGAGATATTTTAGAAACACTGTGTAAGTCTGGGTACTGACGGTGTATAGAGATATCAGGAATCACCTCTGGGAGGGGCACCTGGCCGGCTCAGGCCAAGAAGCATGCAACTCTTGATCTCAGGGTCATGGGTACCCCTAAAATTGAGGGTAGAGATGACTTAAGTAAATAAAATTAAAAAAAAAGAATTCCTGGGGCACCTGGGTGGCTCAATTGTTAAGCATCTGCCTTCGGCTCAGATCATGATCCCGGAGTAACGGGATCGAGCCTTGCATTGGGCTCTCTGCTCCGCAGGAAGCCTGCTTCTCCCTCTCTCACTCCCCCTGCATGTGTTCCCTCTCTAGCTATGTTTCTCTCTGTCAAATAAATAAATAAAATCTCAAAAAAAAAAAAAAAAAGAATTCCCTCTGAGCAACAAGTCAGGTGATATTTATCTTACTCTGAGAAAAACGTTTTCTGTGTAAGCATGTAGACGTTTGCCTACAGATCTGAATTCCCTGATAAGTGAAGTTATTGAAGGGTCACCTGGGTTTCAGAGGGAAGCTAGTTGGAAGTCCAATATATTAAAGAGGAAAAGTAGAGTTGCTCTGGTTGGGGTAGGAATGAGGCGTTCTTCACATGGGGTGCTTTCTATTTTGAAGTCCAGTGAATGGGCAGCAGTTATAAGATTTTTCTAGGCCAGGCCCCGTGCTAGGTCCTGAGGATGCAGATGTGGACAGCGAAGTCTCCGCCCTTGGGGAGCTCAGGGTCCAGTGGTAGAAGCAGACACGTATATAAAGTATTACAAAGTTTCAGGTCCCTGAAATGAGAAATGGAGGGGCCCATCAGGAGGGGACTGTCTCTCAGTTGCTCTGGATAGAAACCCACTCAAACTAGCTTATGCAGAGAGGGCCGCAGAGGGGTTTTCTTTTTCTTTTCTTTTTTTTAATTAAGAACTTTTTAAAAGATTTTATTTATCTTTCTGACAGAGAGAACACAAATAGAGAGGCAGGCAGAGAAAGAGGGGGAAGCAGGCTCCCCGCTGAGCAGAGCGCCCAATGCAGGGCTCAATCCAGGACCCTGAGATCATGACCTGAGCCAAAGGCAGAGGCTTTAACCCTCTGAGCCACCCAAGTGCCCGGCAGTGGGGTTTTCTAAGAATGATCTGAACACAGGTTGTGGGTTCCCAAGGCTAGATTTTCAGGCAGGAGGCCCTGGACCCAGAAACCAGCAAAGTCTGTCTGCAGCGGCCCTCTGGTGGTCACCTGGGCCCTTTCTGGGGGCTCCGCCAGTCCCCCGCGGGAGTCAGCCTTAGCTCTGTTTCCGACACCTCTGCAATCCTGTGGCAAGGTCTATTGGCTTTACTCTCAAAATATATCCAGAATCTGACCCTTCCCACCAGCTCCACTGCTATCCCTTGGGTCCAAGGCACTGGCACCTCGGGCCTGGACCCTTGCCGTGCCTAAGGGGACCCCAGATTCTGCTCCTGGCAATTCAGACCCTGCCACTCCTGCTCACAATTCCCCAGTGGCTTTTCTTATTCCCAAGGCCCCACAGAGCCAGCCCTTGTAGCTTCTCGGCCTGTAGACCTGTCTCTCACTCTACTGTCCCCTCCCTCATGTTGCTGGGGCACAGGAAACAGCCAGTGGTGTGCTCCTCCATAGGGCCTTGGCTCTTACAGTTTCTTCTCCCTAGATTGTTCTTCCCATCCCCACCCCCCTCCCCATCACACCACATGACATGGCTCCTCTCTTTCTTCAGATCTTTTTTTTTTTTTTCCTTAAGTAGGCTCCACTCCCAGCATGGAGACCAACACAGGGCTTGAACTCTCAACGCTGAGGTCAAGACTCAAGAGTGCTTAACCAACTGAGCCACCCAGGAGCCCCATCATCCTTCAGATCTTTGCCATTTTAGTATCTGCTCTCTCCGGCCCTACACTTCCTACCCCACTTCCTAGCTTTCATTCTTTTTCCTCCTTAGCTCATACCACCACTTAATGTTTTTTTACTTACATCCCTCCCTTATAGTCTCGTCCCTACTAAAATGTATCCTCTAAAAAAAATAAAACAATAATAAAAAATAAAAAATAAAATAAAACATGAGTGCCTGGGTGGCTCAGTGGGTTAAGGCCTCTGCCTTTGGCTCAGGTCATGATCTTGGGGCCCTGGGATTGAGGCCCGCATCAGGCAGTCTGCTCAGCAGGGAGCCTGCTTCCTCCTTTCTCTCTGCCTGCCTCTCTGCCTACTTGTGTTCTCTCTCTCTGCCAAATAAATAAATAAAATCTTTAAATAAATAAATAAATAAAGTGAAATAAAATAAAAATAAAATGTACCCTCTGAGAGAGCAGGGATTTTTGCTTTTGTGTTTTGTAGATGTATCCCAAGCACACAGAATAGGGCCTGGCACACTGTTGTTACTTGATGAATATTTATTTATTTATTTATTTATTTATTTATTTATTTATTTATTTATTTAAATTAATTTATTTTTACACAATCTCTACACCTAATGTGGGGCTCGAACTCATGACCCTGAGATTAGGAGTCGCATGCTCTTCTGATTGAGCCCACCGGGTGCCCCGATCAGGGAATATTTATTGACTGAATGAAAGTCTGGTTTCTCTTTTCTCACTGTTGTCTGCCTACTCTTCCTCCTCTTCCTCTTCATCCTCCTCCTTCTTGCTTTGCTCGGGATCTGGTGATAAATTGCTGGGTCAGTTCTGAAGCTCTGTGATAAATTCCAAATTCTCTGCCTAAGGACTCTGATGGACCTAGTTTGAGCCAAGTTTTCAGCCCAGGACCCACGAGCTCTGGCCTCTGGGATGGAGCCTTCAGCTATACACTCACATTTCCCCATGGTCGGGCTCAGCTCCCAGAGGATCAGAGCTGGACAGATGGCCCCAAAAGGCTCTGTGAATGTAAGGAGGCAGCCCAAAATTTATCTAGACAATGGCAGCTGCCATCTAGATTTTCTTAAACCAGAAACAGAACAATAAAGTCCTTTATATTTTGGGTTCCCTTTTACATTTGTGGCAAAAATGCTGGTCAAGTTTCCTGCCACATTCAACTTCCCCTTCTGACTTAAGCTGGCTTGGCTCCCACAGCCCTTCTACAGCCATCCTGGCCACCGAGGAAGGGCGAAGATCGATCCCTGGCCTGAGGGAAACCAGTCTCCTTACTGGGTTGAACCAAAGAAGACTTTTTCCCAAGAACTCAAGCAAAGGGACCCAAAGGCCATGGTTAACTGGTGGTGGGCTCCAGGGTGGAAGTGTCCTGGTGTCGAGCTAGGACTGTAGTTGGTCAATGGCACACACTAGGGGAGGCCAAAGGAAGGAAGAACAGCAGCTGAGAGGGAGGCCCCGAGCACAGCAGAGAGAAGAGACAGTGCTGCCTCCGAGACAAGGAAACAGAGAGAAGCTCTTTGATGGCTTCTCACTTCTTCCTTCCACTCACTAAACAACCCCTGATCCTCTCATCCTTGCATGTTGCGGTGCCAGTCCCGAGTCGTGTGGGCAAACAAGATGGGAGGGAGTTTTTCCCTTTGGAGCTTGCACTCCAGTCAGGGAGAAAACCATGAAACGCTCATTGGAATAATTCATTCATTCATTAGCAGCATAATGACCAATATGCATTAATGACAACATGAACTGATTATTTACAAGGGCTCCAAAGGTAAAATACAGTGTATTATAAAGACATATGGTGGGAGATATCACCCAGTCTGGGGCCTCGGGGAAGGCTTTTCTGGTGGGACTGCAAAGAGAAGTAGGAGATAGCCTGGACAAAGAGAAAGGGAGAATATTATAGAAAGAAGAAATGGGCTGTGCAAAGACCCTGAGGCAATAAAAAGTATCTGGCACATTCAAGAAAACCAGGGGTGTCCAGCGTGGAGCAGTAGTGGGCAGGCAGTGGAGAGGAGGCGGCAGTGGTGGGCCAGGCCAAGGCAGGGGTTTGGACTCTATTCCAAGGGCTGTGGGAAGCATGACATCAAGGGCTCTAAGCAGGGGAGCAGCTTCATGTCACAGGCGGTATAGGAAGGTCACCCTGGAGATGTGCTGACATGGAAAAACATTCGAGACAGATTCTTAAAGAGAAAAGGCAGGTTGCCAAATCCAACATGCAGAACTATCCCAGTTATGAGAAAACAAGCCAACAAAATACAAGTCCGAGTGAAAACACTCAGCCGAAGACCTGAAAGGACAGCCGTGGAATCACTATCATAATTTGCCTTCTCAGGGAGCCACAGACCTGGGATTTGTGAAATTAAACATTGCTGTGGGCTCAGTTTTATTTGAATTTTACAGAGATAGTACATGTCTATATTATTTATATAATTAAGTAAATAAACAAATAAATAAATGTCATTTTAATAAAAGCAAACAAACAGATTGTTTTTTCCAGAAGCAGAGCCCAAGATGTAGATTCTTGTACAGGCCGCCCTGGGGAGAAGCTGGTGAGGGAGTGTGGGAAGCAGGATGGGCATGGGGAAGAGAGCAAACAAAGATGTGGTTTCAGATAAAATCCCAAAGGGGGTAGCCTCTGCATGATCCCTGTGGGAATTGGGAATTCTGGAGAGGAAGCATAATCTCTGTGTCCTCTTGCCCTGAAGCAATGAAGCTGGGCTTTCCTTTCCTTTCTGATCAGTTACTGGGTAAAGCACGTCCATGGTGGGGGTGGGACAGGAACCCAGCGCAGGAACTTTAAACTCTTGGGGGCAAAGTGGCTCCAATAGCAGACAGCTCCTTCCCCAGGGGAACACAGGGACTGAAGAGGGGAGAGGGAGGCACTGGAAGCCGAATTACCATGGGAAGTGCACACAGAAATGATAAAAGGGGGGCACCTGGGTGGCTCGGACTATTGAGCATCTGCCCTCGGCTCAGGTCATGATCCTGGGCTTCTTGGCTCCCTGCTCAGTAGGAAGTCTGCTTCTCCCTCTGTCTCCCCCACTTCCCCCGTGCTCATGCTCTCTCTCTCTCAAATAAGTTAAAAAATAAGTGAGGTCTTGGGTGCCTGGGTGGCTCAGTAGGTTAAACCCTGTGCCTTTGGCTCCGGTCATGATCTCAGAGTCCTGGGATTGAGCCCCGCATCGGGCCCTCTGCTCTGCCTGCCTCTCTGCCTACTTATGATCTCTCCCTCTGTCAAATAAATAAAGAAAATATTTTAAAAATAAATAAATAAAATCTTTGAAAAAGAAAAAGGAAAATAAATTTTAATGACTAATATTGTAGATGGTTAAATTAAAAACTCAGTTGTACAAAAGTATGTGCCTTGGCCCGAGTCATTTTTGCCTTGCTTCAGAAGAACTATGCTACCAGAGATTCTGTATACAGACAAGAAATAAAAAATATATTTTTATATATTTACACATATATGACATATATATAATATATTCCTATATCCCCTACCCTCTTTAAAAAGCAAAACAAGGGATCCTGATGTTAAGCATCTGCCATTGGCTCTGATCGTGATCTCAGGGTCCTGGGATCAAGCTCAGTGTGTGTGTGGGGTCCCTGCTCGGCAGGAAGCCTGCTTCTCCCTCTCTCACTCCCCCTCCTTGTGTTCCCTCTCTCGCTGTGTTTCTCTCTGTCAAATAAATAAATAAATAATCTTTAAAAAAAAAAAAAAAGATTTCTTTTTAAAAAGATTTTATCTATCCGACAGAAAGACAGTGAGAAAGGGAACACAAGCAGGGGATTGGGAGAGGGAGAAGCAGGCTCCCTACACAGCAGGAAGCTTGACATGAGGCTCAATCCCAGGACCCTGGGATCATGACCTGAGCTGAAGGCAGATGCTTAACGACTAAGCCACCCAGGCACCCCAAAAGAAAAGATTCTTAATTTGTTTTAAGTACTCTCTTTACCCAATATGGAACTTGAACTCACAACCATGACATCAAGAGTCCTACCCTCTGACCAAGCCAGCCAGGTGTCCCCACCATATTTTTAAATAGATATTAGCCAATAGTTTTCCATAGGCCTGTATTGAGTTACACTCCCACCAAAAATTATAAAAATCCTGACAGTTTATTGAACTCAGGTGAGGACACCGTTGAAGCAAAAAGATTATAGTTTATGGAAAAGAAAAGAAAGAATTTTAGATATAAGGTCACAGGAAGTAAGACATTTGTTTAAGAAGAAGATGCCAAGGAGGACTACTGCAGCGCGGCAGGGTGCTGAGTGGACAGAGACACCAGAGCTGGGGCTGGACTGGGGGACGACTGGAGGGGTCCTGCAGTTCTCCCAGATCTTCTCGCAAGCCCCTTTGTATTTGATCTAGGTTGAATGCAGCTCATTTTGTTTCTTAGAAACAAATAGCTTCCACCAGGTCCCCACCAAAGACCTTGCTATCCCTGGATGGGAGGGCCATCTGACATTGGCCTTCCTCGAACACATCACCTTATCACAGAAAGAGACAGAAAGGGAAGGGAGCTCTTTGTAGCTGGGCGTCCATCAGGCCCTTGATAGCTCTCACTTGAATCAGTCGGTGGTGGTGTGCTCAGCCGCCCCGCCTCCCACGAACATTCCACACCCAGACTACGTGTCTGAGTCAATCATGGTCATTCCATCCCTTAGACAGGGACGGCTCAAGACTGGTCGTGAGACCCAATTCTGTCCCATGGGACCTGAGAGGGCTCTGCTGGAGAACTTCTGGGAAATGTTTTCTCCTAAGAGAGCCATAGAGTGGTACGACTTTCCTCGTTCCCTGAACCCTGTGGGGCTCAGGTGCGAGCAACAGGAACCGCAGATCTGCCTTCCCACTGGCCTGAGGATGAACACGACCCTGACACTGGCAGGGCCAAAAAATGGCCAGAGTCTGCCTCCTGAATGGCACTGGGCAGCCCAGAAGCTCTCCCCAACCTCTGGACCTCGTGTGATGTGAAATGACAAGCATCCTTGTCACTTCCGCCAGTTTCCGTTGGGATTCCTGTTCTATGCCACAGACTCACTGTAGCTGATTCAGACCTGTGTCCCCAAATGTCCCTCACTGCAGTTGTCATGGGCATGCTGCTGAATCCGGATCCTTGTGCACAATGCCCTTACCAGGCTTTACCTGAGCACGCCGAATGCTAGGATGATGTCCTGCAGTCAGAGGGCTGAGAGATCCAGCAACCCCAGCAGGGGCCCGAGAGAGACTGTGTCTTGACTGTAACATGCAAGACCTTGGTCTTCTGAGTATGAAAGAACACAGTGAAGGCAGCAAATCGTTCTTCTCAAACACTGAAACGGTACTAAAGGTCCTTGACCCAGCAGGATCCTCGTGAGCACTGTGCACATATCATGAATGTCCAAATTCCGTGCTCCTCTTGTACTAGAATGACTTCTTTTAATCCTATCAAGGTTGCCATTAAAAAAATTCAAGAATAGGGCACGTGGGTGACTCAGTTGGTTAAGTGTCGGCCTTTGGCTCAGGTCACGATCCCAGGGTCCTGGGATGGAGTCCCACATCATCAGATTCCCTGCACAGCAGAATGCCTGCTTCTCCCTCTCTCACTCTCCCTGCTTGTGCTCCCTCTCTCACTGTGTCTCTCTGTCAAATAAATAAATTCTGAAAAAAAAATTCAAGAATGAATCACTCCCACATAACAATTTCGTGAGCTAATAACAGAGGCTTGAAGAGCTCAGGGTCAGATCTTGGACTTGAACTCAGGCCTGTTTGCCTCCAAAATCTGGCCTCATTTTAGCACAGATTCCCAGGTTCAATCAACAGCATAAAGCCATAACGGAATGGCCAGAGTTTTCTGATGTAGATTTGTTGTACTGGCCTGCCAGCACTCTTTCCTTAACCTTTCGAGGGATAAAAGTCTTTTTTTTTTATTTGTTAAAGTATTTTTATTTATTTTTGTACACAATGCAAGAGAGATAAAGAGAGAGCAGGGGCATGGGGTAGAATCAGAGGGACAGAGAGAAGCAGTCTCCCCATGAGTAGGGAGCCCAATGTGGGGCTTGATTCTCAAGATCCTGGGATCTTGACCATGACCTGAGCTGAAGGCAGATGCTTAACCACCTGAGGCAACCATTCTCCTCCTCCTTTTATGTAAGAAACCATTCTATCTGGTCTGACTGATACTGATTCTAGCCTATCAAATCCTGTTGATAGGGATGGGCACCACCATGTTCTGCCCAGCAGAATATCCTATTTGCCTAATCTCAGCGATTGGATCAGAGAAAGAATGGGTACTTTCTCTGCCTGAGTCTATTAAAGCCCTCCAGAGATAGTTTCTCCCAGAGATTTTGGAGGAAATTGCCTTTTTCTCCTGAAGTTGTTAAGCTTATGCTTGGACTGCTGGAGGACATCGTACTTACCTACACATAGAATGTGTGAAGCAAGAGGAATGGAAGATGTCATTTGAGCTCCTGCATCCAGCCATACCTGAAATCAACAGTGTTTTTTTTTTTTTTTTAAAAGATTTTATTTATTTGACAGAGAGAAACACAGCCAGAGAGGGAACACAAGCAGGGAGAGTGAGAGAGGGAGAAGCAGGCTTCCTGCCGAGCAGGGAGCCCGATATGGGACTCGATCCTGGGTCTCCGGGATCATGACCTGAGCCGAAGGCAGTGGCTCAACCAACTGAGCCACCCAGGCGTCCCTGAAATCAACAGTGTTATACTGACTTTTTTAGTATCATTTTTCTTCAGTTTATTTGATCTGCTTTTTTAAAAAAAGGTTTTATTTATTTATTTGATAGAGAGAAACACAGCTAAAGAGGGAACACAAGCAGGGGCAGTGAGAGAGGGAGAAGCAGGCTTCCCATCGGGCAGGGAGTCAGATACAGGGCTCAATCCTGGGACTCTGGGGTCATGACCTGAGCCTAATGATTGAGCCATCTAGGTGCCTCTCTCTCTTTTTTTTTTTTTCTTTTTTTTTACGATTTTATTTATTTATTTATTTGGCAGAGAGAGGGAGCACACACAAACAGGGGGAAGGGCAGAGGGAGAAACAGACTCCATGCTGAACAAAGAGCCAAATGTGGGACTTGATCCCAGTACCCAGGTATCACACCTGAGCCACACAGTCATCCCTGATCTCGGTTTCTGCCTCTTTTAAGAGAATCAGTCCTAACTTACATCACAGTTTCCAATACTGACACATTTGCTCTTTGAGTCTCTCACATACATGAAGAATGCTTTATGTATAACTCAGGGCCAATACTTGAGAACTGGCTTGAGAACTTTAAGATCCCTCTCATTTTGTACCATTCTGATTCCTTGAGGGTTCTTTTAGAGCACAAGTTCTGATGCCACACCATGGAACTAAAAGGCCTTGGGCTCTCCTTTAGGGTAGACCAAAAGGAACTGAGTGCCAGTCAGAAAGAAGATACTAGGCAGGGCTGGGTGGGTATAGTTCATAATCTGTGGCCAGTAGGGTTAATTGCCCAGGCTTTGGCGTGAGTGACTTGGTCTGAATCCTATCTCTATCACTTAATCTCTATATGGCCCTAAGCAATTCACTCTCCCTCTCTAAGCTCCAGTCTTCTCAACTCCAAAATCAGGCTAATAGTAGCAATCCTAAAGATTTGTTTTGAGGATTAATGAAATAATACACATAGCTATGACTCATTTTACTTCAAAGTGGCAGAATCCCAAATCAAACTCTTTAATCATAAAAAATAATTTATTGGTTCTTATAACTGAAAATTCCAGGACAAGTGCTTGCTAGCTGGATCTAGTGGCTCAAATATTCTCATTAGAAACAATATGTAGGCTCCACTTTCTTTTGCCTGACTCCTTTGCTAAAGAAGCCATGTTAAATCACTTTACTTTTCACCACAGCTACTGCCCCAGTCCAAAGTCTGTGGTTTCTAACTTGATGCCTGTAATAGTCTCCTAACTGGCCTCCCTTCTTCCTATGCTCCTGCTCCTCATTCCCAGCCTCATCTCCACAGAATGATCTTTTAAAAGTGTGAATCAAATTATATGACTCCTTTGCTCAAAACCTTCCGGTAGCTTCTCAGGGTGAAATCCAAATCCCTGTTCATGGCCCACCTGGCCCCTCAAGCTCTGGCCTCTGTCTGGCCCAATAAAGGGTCTTCTTCTTTCATGCCCCTGCACTGGCCATCTTGTTTTTTCTCAGGCCCACAGCGTCCCTCTGCCTGGACCTTACCCCTAGACCTTGCTGCCCAACTTCATTTGTAAGTCCCTTATCTCATCTCTCACAGGTTTCCAGCCCCATAATTCCAAGTCTAGTAGAAAGAAAAGAGCTCCCTTGCTCACCAGTTTGAACATGAGTCCAGGGTTGGTTCTCATTGGCCCGGGTTGCACTGTGGGCACAACCCTGAAACCAATCACTGTTGCCCGGGGCTGAGACTCTCTGATTGGCTAGGCTCAAGTCACCTGCTGATCTGGAGCCAATGAAAGTGCCCGCTGCGTGAAAGCGGACAATTCCCCTAAGAAAAACTGAGGTCCTGTTACAGCAAGGGTGAAGCAATGCTGGACAGCAAAAATAACACGTGTATTTTTTGGTTTGCCCAGTGCCTGACACATAAGAAGTGATGGGATAAAAAAAAAGATTCAGCTTGAGCTGCCTGCAAGAACCCCCAGGGATCTCCTTCATCAACATTCATTCAGTTAACAAAATTTTATAGATATCACTTAATTCCAGGCTTCCTCCAAAGGGACCTCTGCTAGCCTCCTGAATCAAAATGCGATAATGTAATAGGTTATATGTCTTCTCTAGAACAGTGCCTGGCCTTCAACAATATTTATTGGGCTTTTATTAGCATTGGAGAGGAGCTCAGATCACAGCTATGAACACCACAGGTGATTCCTCTCCTCCTGAGGCTTGTATAGTAGAAAAAAGAGAGTCAAAAAGAACAATTTGAATGGAGAAAAAAAGCACTCATAAAGCTGATATCTTGTTGGGAGAAAAATCGAGTGACCTGGGCCTCTTCTTTACTGAATAGCCTTTGTACTTGTGGAATTGTATACCTGTATTAACCTTTCAATTGATCTATTATTTTTAAAAGTGGTGCCATAAAAAGACACACTATATCCATTAAATGACCAAAAAAAAAAAAAAAAAAAGAAAGAAACACTATATCCATTAAAAAGACTGGCAATGCCAAGTGCTCAGGAGGATGTGAACAACTGAACTTCTTACGCATTGATGGTGAGAATGTAATATTCCACAATCACTTGAAAAGACTATTTCACAGTTTCTTTTTTTTTTTAATTTTATTTATTTATTTGACAGAGAGAAACGCAGCCAGAGAGGGAACACAGCGGGGGAAGTGGGAGAGGGAGAAGCAGGCTTCCCGCCCAGCAGGGAGCCGGATGTGGGGCTCAATCCCAGGTTTCCAGGATCATGACCTGAGCTGAAGGCAGTCGCCCAACCAAATGAACCACCAAGGCGCTCCAATTGAACCACCCAGTCACCCCTATTTCACAGTTTCTTACAAGATTAAATCTATGATCCAGCAATTTCACTATTTTATCCAAGACAAATAAAAACTCAGATCCACAAAAAAATGTGCATACGAATATTATACAAATGTGGGGTTAATAAACCCCAAACTGAAAACAATGCAACTATCCATCAACAGGAAAAAAAATGGATAAGTAAGTTATGGTGTAGTTATATAATGAAATACTACTCATCAGTGTCAATCAACTTTCAAAACTCACTGAAACACATACCAGTATGGGTGACTCCCAAATTAAGAGGAGAAGAAGGGCACCTGGGTGGCTCAGTGGGATAAAGCCTCTGCCTTCAGCTCAGGTCATGATCTCTCAGGGTCCTGGGATTGAGGCCCGCAGGAGGCTCTCTGCTCAGCGGGGAGCCTGCTTCCTTCTCTCTCTCTCTGCTGGCCTCTCTGCCTACTTGTGATTTCTCTGTCAAGTAAATAAATAAAATCTTAAAAAAAAAAAAAAAGAGGAGAAGAAGGAGGAGGAGAGGAGAAAGGATATGGATGAATCTCAAGAAGGTAATGCTGAATGAAAGGAGCCAGACTCAGAAAAACATACTCTAAGGAGGCCTGGATGGTTTAGTTAGTTAAGTTCTGACTCTTGATCTCAACTCAGATCTTGATCACAGGGTCCTGAGTTCAAGTCCTGAATTTGGGGCTCCACCCTGGACAGGGAGTCTACTTTAAAAAAAGGAAAACAAAACACAACATAATGTATGCTTTAATTTATATTGTTCTAGAACAGGTAAAACTTACCTAGGGTGAGAGAAGTGGGAACAGCTGTTGCCTGGGGTGGGGTGTGGGATTCTTTGGAGAAGGAACTCGAGAACTTTCCGTGAGGCTGGCGATGTTCTGTCTTAATAGAGATGTGGGTTACAGGGGTGTTTTCATTTCTCAAAACTCGTGGAACTGCAGGTGTACGTTCTGTCTGCGCATTTCATCAAACGTAAACTATAACTCTTTTTTTTTTTTTAAGTATTTGAATAGGGGAAGTTACCATATACTAGGGAAATATGTGACAGGTAATTCCATGCGGGCGTGGGTGTACCCCAGAGATCACGGAGGGTCCCCGCTAGGAGAGATTTCAGAGGCCCTAGGGAGATGACAAATTGTCCCCGCGAAATAGGATGCGGGAGGGGCGAACTCAAGACATAAATGTTAACTATCAGTGGAGACCTTCCAAAACCGAGTATCTAACGTTCACTTTGTGCCTGCAGTTTTACAGTAGTGTTTTTGCACTTAATCTCACAGGGACCCTTCCATACCAGCATTCCAGCCACCACTCTACAAGGGAGGAAACGGAGGTTCAGGGAGGTCGAAGGACTCACGGAAGACCAACAACTAGGACGTGGCAGGAGCCAGGTTTCAGGGCTGCTTCCTTGGTGTCAGTTTCCCTGAAACATAACCTGAAACAGAAACCGCAGACTCTCCAGGTTGGGAGGGCGGGAGCAAAGGAATGTCCTAGGGAACAAAAGGAGGGCTGGGCCGGCGCGCTCCCACCTCCCGCCAGCCTCCAGGTCTCCGGGGAGAGTGGGGTGGGGGCGGGGCCGCCAAAGGCTGGCTCCACCGCGCTGAGTCAGCGGCTCCGGGCACCCGGGCGGGCTGCTCTGGAACAAAGAGAGTCCGCGTAGGCCTGGGGGCAGGGGGTAGGCGGGCTGCGGAGACGCGGCACTGGGGCGGGGCCCGAGCCCGGAGAATCGCCGGGGAGCCGCAGGCAACGCGGAGTGGGGCGGGGCCTGCGCCAGAGAGAGTGCGGGCGGAGGGGCGGGGCGTGCGCCAGGGGCGTGGGGGCGGGACCCAACCCCGGGGAGAGTGGCGGGCAGCGGCGGGGCCCACGCGGAGTGCGGCGGGGCCTGTGGCCGGGCGAGTGGGGCGGGCCTGGGCTCCGGTGGGCGGCGAGCAGCGGAGTCGCGCAGCCCAGGAATTCGGCGGGTGGAGAGGGCAGAGCGGTGGGGAAAGCTCAAGGGGGCTTCCGGTGAGCTCCCGCGCGCCTAAGTGCGCGCAGGCCCGAGGCTGGGCCGCTGGGGGCTGGGTCCTGGACCGGGTCCTTCTCCGCCCCCCC